>PVLD010003273.1:0-145876 GCA_004027595.1 Dinomys branickii | reverse complement strand
TTTTTTCTGTTGTTGAGAGGATCAACTGTCTGACTAAATTTGCATGTCTGTATATGGGTCCATACATCTACAATTCGAAGATATCAATGGATAAAGCAACAACTACTGTTGAGACCATATCACCTTGTCTATAGATTAGTTGTGATTGTACTATTTTCTATGATAATGGGTGTCTGTTTGTCAATATGTTTTTGTGCTTTTATGTTTCTAAAATAAAAAAATAAATAAATAAAAGAGTTTGTAGGAAATTTCCCACTTTGCAGATGCCTCTTGGAAAAAGTGGATTTTTGCCCTGTTATTTGAGGGTTTATATTTCCATTTGTAATGCACTCTGGTTGCCTTAATCTTTAGCTGTGGAATAGCACCAGATGATATCCATACTATAGTATAACAATAATAAAAAGTAATTAATATTTATTGAACTTTTACTAGGAGTAAAACATGAGTCTTAGTTCTTCACGTGTCTCTTCTCCTTCAGTCGTCCCAGTATCCCGCATAAAGTGTGTACTAACACAATCATCCTCACTTTGCTGAGGAGAAAATTTGAGTCTGAGAGAAATTAAGTAATCTTTCCTGTACCTTGTGGCTAGTAAGTAATAATGCTGAAATTTTAACTGGAAGTTCATCTGGTCATAACTTGCATGTTTACTTGCTCAGCTCTTTGCCTCAAATATTTAAAAACGAATATTCTTGAGATGCCAATGATTGCAGATGCGAAGTAATTTGGAACATTATCACATGGTAAACTAAAATTGAATTTTTGTAAAGGGACAAACAGAATTGTCACGTGAATTGCAAAGACACAGTAAGAGATTACAAAGACATGGTAGTTCTGCTGTGAGCCACTTTGAGATTGTCCTATCCCAGTCCTCTGAAGCCCCCTCGTCTGTGTGTGAATCAACTCTCTTGTCGTAAGGAAATATTTAAGTGACAGAGTAAATAGATCACATCTAAATGCCTCCTCCAGTTATTCCATCTCCAACTCCACTTCTTTCTCTATCCTAGTAAGAATGTGTTTTTCAGGCAGGCCTTCTGAGCTCACCATCTCAGTTCTAAATTTCTGATGGCACCTTTCCTGCTACCTGGAATGCCCTTCCCAGAGTGTGTGACCGTATGAAGTATGATTCAGAAGTTGCATTTCCTGTCATAACATCCTCTCCAAACCAACCAGGGAGGGTTGTTGAATTTAAAAAATTCAATAAAACTGGACAGTCAGCTGGGTGGAGATCTCAGAGTCAACAGGCATACAACTCCTATTGGATCAAGTCCTGAGGGCAGCTATCTTGCAGGCAGCCTCTTTTAGGAAGACAACGAACTTTGAGAATCCTGGAGCAGCCAATCACAGGAATGGAGTTCCCCATGGCAAAGATATGAACCACTGGTCTCGTGACCAATGGCAGCCGCTCCAATGGAAATGGTCCAAGCTCTCCTCACACTCTCCTGACATGTCCGGGATGACCTTCTGACCAGACTCTCTGAACTCTAAAACAAATGTATCTCTCATTCTCGATCCCATCCATGGTGCAGTTTACCCAGCTCCTAGAGAGGGACAGGGAGCACTTTCCCATCTGCAGGACTGTTTATGAACCACCAGTTACTCAGTAGGACTTTCAGCACTGAAGTCCTTAGCTCCTACCCCAAAGAGAGAGAGAAAGAGAAAGAGAGAGAGAGAGAGAGTGTGTATGTGTGTGTGTGTGTGTGTGTGTACCTATGTCTGTGTGTGTGTGTGTGTGTGTGTGTGCGCCTATGTCTGTGTGTGTGTTGATAGGAAAACTCATCACAGACAAGCTGAATTCATTTCATATTGAGTATTTTTGTCAGCTTGAATACATAGAACAAAAAATGTGAAGTTGTCACCTGAGACCAACTTTCCTTTACTTTGTCCAAGATGGCAGAGTCAGCAGAGAATGATTCACCAGGGTTGCAGCCTCACTCCCTCTAGCTTCTAGTTTCCTCCTCTTATTTTTGCCACTTTGTTTACACTTCTCTCTTAATCTTTTCATCAACTTTTATGCTAACCATTTGTTCCGCATCCGAACTTTTATGCATTTGTCTATGTTTTATAATTACATTGTGAATGAAATTCTTCCTTTTGGAGCACCAAGTGACATTTCATTGGGTATTTGTTGAATAAATAAATGCTTGTGTGAATTTTCATGAATGAAAGTTTAACCAAATGCTGAGAACAAAGAAGAAACAACTACAAAACTTTGGCATGTGTGTATAAAATTTTACTACTGACCTAAAACATGCAAATCCAATGCATGAATATTGCTTAAAATGAGAAACTGTCATTAGCCCACATATTCCAATTTTTTAATATTCCATAGGAAGATAAGAAGAAGTAGTGCTCTTCCCAGTTTGCGGGTGAGAAATCCAAGGAAAAAAGCAGTTTCAAGTTGACTGAGAATTTTCCTGCCTCATGAGATGACTGAAATAACTGTGTTACAGCTTTATGCTGATTCACTCAAGAGCTTGAAGGCAGGCCGTTGTGATCCTCATTTCTGTTTTGTAATCAAGTATTTCTGCATCTGCCAGCAAAGTACAAGTGTAAAACCGATTAGGAAGGATGGAGATCACAGCAAGCCTGGACCAGAGAGAACTTTTCTACTCTGCCTGCAAGGTAAACCCATCATTCCTTGGTGAGGTGTTTTCCTTTGTTTCAACCTCAGATTTAATTCTTACCCAAAGTGGTTTGGGGTATAAAATAATATTTACTACTCCATAAAGCTGAGAGATAAAAAGGGAGGAGGCAAAACATGAATATTTATGGTTACTTAATAGATGTTTTTAAACACCCAAAAGTATTTGAAAGACTCAAGGACTGGGCTAGGGTAGCCATGTCCTCCAAAATAAACGTGGGCATGCAGGTATCTCTTTGGTATCCTAATTTAATTTCCTTTGGCTATTGTATTACCAGCTTTCCTGTTGCTAGGACAAAATACCTGACACCCACAGCTGAAAGGAGAGGGTGATGTGGGCTCACGATTTGGGGGGTTTAGTCCATGGTTGGCCGGTTTGAAGGCAGAAAGGGCATGAGGGAAAGGCCTGCTGGGGGAAGGCTGCTTCTTTCACATAGGCCAGGAAATGGAGAATGAAGGGAGCTGATGGGAAGGAGACGCACCCTTCAAAGGTGCCCCCCTGTGACCCACCTCCAACCAGGCCCCACCTCCAACAGCTCATTTAGCAGCTAACCCAGCACTGGACTCAGCCACTGGTGAGTGCAGCACCCCCGAGATCCAACTGTCTTCTACTGCCCACCTGTAAACACAAGAGAAAAACAAGAAGCAGAGGACAGGGAATGAGCCGGATTTTGGAAATGCTACTTGTAAGGTGTCTATGACCATTTAATTGGTGATTTCTAGGAAGCATATGTACAAGTGATTTTTAAAAGAGCTGGTCTAGAAATATAAATTGTAGCAATATTATCCATTCAAAATGAGCACGTAAGGAAATGAGGAGGGGAAGAAGAGCAGACTGTAGGAAAAACAAAAATTATACAGTAGCTGAAAGGCTGGTTCCAAAGATGGAGACAGGGCCGAGGATACAGCTCCAAGGTAGAGCATTCATCTAAGATGTGCAAGGACCTGGATTCAAGCTGCAGCCCTGCAAAAGAAAGAGAATAAGAAATGGAAACAGCCACAGAAGAGAAATATGTGCTTAATCAGTAATGACAAATAAGGCTGTTAAAGGAAAAAATGGAAGCAAATTTTTCAAATAATAATAAAATAACCAAAAACTTCTTCTAAGACATTTTACTATCCATGTGAAAAATAAATCTGACCTTGTTACATACATAAAATTAAATTTCAGAAGATTAAAAACTTAAATATGAAAGTCACAACTTAAGAATTTTCAGAAGGACCAAAGAAAATATCTTAATGAATTATGGATACAGAGACAAACTACAAAAATCAGTACATTTCCCATAATAAATTTAAAAATAAAAATATGAGCCCAAGACTGGAAAAAGATATATTTAATGTGTGTATCCCATAAAATCTGAGGACTGAAAACATCCAAGAACTCTTTCTATTTCCCCCTCCATCACACCTATCTCCCAACACACACACAATCAAAAATAAAAACAAAAAATAAAATAAAATAAACACTGGAAAGGTGGCCCAATGACGTGAGCAGAAAATTCATAGATAAGAAAATCTAAATCACTAAGAAACATCTGAAAAAAATCCCAAACTTCAGTCAAATTAACAGTTAAAGCAACAAGATTTTTTTCCACCAGATTGACCAACCATGACTGTACAACTCTCTATGGTGGTATAAAGCAATGTTTCAAAATTTAGCATGATTAACATTGGGACCGAGACAATTGTAGGGTGGGTAGGTAGCTATCTGGTGGATCATAGGATGTTTAGCATCGTATACCTAACCTCTTTCAACAAGATGCCATAGAATGCCACCAACATTCATGACAACTAAGACTGTCTTCACACATCACCATATATCACATAGAGGGCAAATCACTGGCTACTGTAGGGACAGATTGGAGGGGTGTGAGCAGATAAGGGCAAGACCTAGTGGTTGTTTGTTGTAAAGTTACCCCGTGCTTATCCCACACTATGTACTTAAGGAAGATAACCCCTGGGAAGCTATTCTATGCATTTACTGTGTGCTTGAGGAACGTCTAGCTCATGGACCTTTCCTCACCCCAGAAACTAAGGCTAAGACCCCGATTGGCCTGTGTTGCACCAGTCAGTGTAACAGTTATTTTTAGAAACTAACTTACCCCCTGTTAGTGCTCCCCAAGCGCACTAGGCAACCTGCTGGGGTCCCCCTACCCTGTAGCCCACCCTGCTGTTAAGGTAGCCTTTTCCCGCATTCACTGCACCATAAATAAAATTTCATTTTTCATCAGTTTACTCTGATCTCCTCATTTTCCATTGGAGGCAACATCTTTGAGCCAATCTCACCCAACTTCCTTATTCTTCACCAAGTGAGGGTGAGGGACCTGGAGAAAGGTAGAGGGTCAGTTCCCTCCCCCAACCGCCGATGCAACACCACCGATGTCAGGCACTGCAGGAAGGAAATAAATAGTTACAATTTTAAGATATAATCCAGAAATAATTAATGCAGATGAGGATGTGCAGAGTCTATGATCTCAGAGCTGTACCTTGGAGAAATTCTCACATAAATACTGAGAGACATTTTCAACACTGGTGCGGCTTTGCCTGAATTTTGGCTAGCATGTGTAAACAGACTGTGCTACATTCTTCAGAGCAGTGTTATACAGAATAAAACATGAGTGGATTGGGATAATTATCAACATAATTAAAATTCACCAACATAGGGTGGAAAAACAAGAATAGATGTATGACACCATTAGTGCAGAGCTTGAAACATAGACAAAAAGTCTGTACAACTCTCTACGATGGTATAAAGCAATGTTTCAAAACTTAACAAAAAAGTCACCTATTGTTTTGGACACCTATAAACTTAGTAAATCTAGGGGGGTGACGAGTGATTCCCTGACTTCAAAGGCAGGAAAAGGCTGCCATTTTGCTCTGAAGGGCAGCATGGAAGTTGGGAGCCAAGACTTTTGCACACTATCTGAATGCTATTCGCCATTCTGGCCTAGAACAGCAGCCAGACCCACCCCTCTGTAGGGTTTCCGACTCAGGACTCTGGAGTAGGGCAAGTGGGCTGCTCCACAAAAAGGCAATCAGCTTCTACGTCACCCTCACTGGCAAGCTGGGGGACCATGAGAACTGACGTAGACTCCAGCCTGTGCTCATCCTGCTGCACCACATCACCTTCACTGCCAGCCCTGCTACCCTACAATGATCTCAGTGCACACGACAGGCAGAGACAGCAGTGTTTCAGGTATTCCCGCTCCTACAGCTATAGGAAATCTAATGCCCATTGTAAATCCCTTATAGCATATCACTCAATGTGGCTCTGCTTCCCAGCTGGAGCCATACCCGATACAATAGGTTTGCATGCTAAGTTCATAGGTGTACGGCAGCTCCAGCCTCTGGGAAGGAGGAAGGAAGATGGACTGGCTGTGGATTGTCAAGGTCATCCATGGAATTTATATAACAAATTATCAATGTGGTCATGATTCATTTTCCATAGCAAAATACAAAGTTGATTATGTGATAAGGGACTATAACATGCAAATTTCCTTTTTATTTTTTAATTTGCACATCATTGTGGGTATATTATGATAAGTCAATATATGAATGCAAACCTAAGAAACAAATCAAGATAGTAAGCATTTCCATCACTGCCACCATTCGCTGTTTTTATGTGTTGGAAATTTTGTGCACTTCTAGTCATTTGGGAATATATCATAGGTTGTTCTGCCCAGTAACTGCCCTGCTGTGCTAAAGAACCAGGAGCAACTTCACTGCTCTGGTTTTCTTGTCCTTTGTGGGATTTTTCTCTGTCCCTACCCTCTGCCCTTTCTCCTCTCACAAGTTTTTAAGCTGGTTGCTGAGGACACAGCAATTAAGGAAGCACACATGATAACAGGCAACTTGTTGAATCTGTCACTTCTCATTGCTTTATCTGCAAAATAATCAGATTAAATGATAATGGATGTGCCTTCCAGCTCTAAAAATTTTTGAGTCCCCTTTGAACATCTTGATTTATAATGTGTCATGAAACAAAATAGTTGTATTCAAATATTTGAAGGACATCATGGAAGACCTTCAAATGCTCATTCAACCATATGTTGTTTTGAGAAAAATATATGAAAAATGTTCTACCCATAACAACTGTCCACCAAGGGAAGACTGCCCTTGGAAGTGATGCGTTCACTCTGTGGAACTCTTGGCCAAGCACAGACAATTGTACATCACAGGGGCTACAGAAGAACTGACTGACTTGGGAGGCTGATCAGACTGGAGCCCCCTCCCATCTCCTGAACTTGAACTGGCTGTGTTTTTTGATATAAATACTTTGCATTTAAATTATTAGCCTAGATGGTTGCAAAAGAATAGTTCAGGTCCGATTTTGTTGCAGTTATAACAGATACAGTATTACAGTTTGTAACAGTTGATCGGGGAATAAGCAATTTCTTGTTTGTTAATTTAAACATGTAGCCAGGAGTAAATAGCACACAGTGTGAGTAATGCAATCTTGAAAGGGTTTTATTAGAACAATGCGCAGACTTCATACAAGGAAATGAAAAAAATAAGAAATGTAAATGAATGTGATGTCAGACTGATGAAGTGAGTCTCTAGAGACGATTTGGAAGTTAGAATGGATTTTAAGATTCATTATGATTGAATTATAAAGTAAATGAAAACCAGCAGGATTAAAGATGAGGCTGGTGGGGCAGGAGAAGGAAGTTCTCTGGCTCCCCACGGCAGGGAGCCAGCAAGTTCAAGTTCCCTTCTAAGGCAAGAAGGAATTCTCTTCCAGCCTCTTCTCTGTCTGTGTCTTCTCCGTGCAGGGCACTGGAAGGACGAGCAAGAGAGCACACTGTTGACCACGCTGCATACTTTCGAGGGAGGAACAGATACATACAACTGAGTGAACATAATAACACTGATAACCCTAAAACAATCCTTAAAATCAACTGCACACTAACCATATGCCAATACTGCCCTGAGCACGTTACATATATGAACTAATTTCACATTCCCACCAACTCCATGAGAAAGGGATTGTCGTGTTCCCTGTCTCATAAATGCTAATGTGAGGCTCGATGGGTTAAGTAGTGCACTTGGGTCACACAGCTTTCAGGCTCCAGACCGATTAGCAGCACTAACCCAGGGTCTGTGCCCCTAATCACACACCTGATAATGTTTCAGGGCTAAGAAGTCCAGAGAGTTCTCCTTTAAAGATGTTGAAAATTATCTTTATTGTTTAACAGCTTTGAAACATACAGGGACATTGAACAAGTTGCCCAAATAAGGATTCTTTAGAAGTAACTTCAGGGTGGAAGGAAAAATGAATTTTAGTTTGGGTCACACTGACTAAGATATTTGGGAGGAACCACAGTACTGAAAAGATAAACAACTGAGATACAAATCGAGATAATTTAGGTGGTACATGTAATTACCGGCTGGAATCAAAACAAGGAGAGAAGCCATAGAACAGTCAGTGAGCAAGGGATTGTGGAGGATTCAATGACTAAAGAAATAGCTGCAAAGATAGATGTCCAAGAAGATTAAGAAGCACACAGAGATGGGGCCAGGGGGCTGGGGGAAATGGGAACAAGGAACCCAAGGAAGAAGAAGGCTTTAAAAAGGAAGGAAGAGCAAATGCTGTCTGATGTTTTGAGCCCTCCATCCATTAAGACCAAGAAGATTAGTTGGGGGTTTAAGTGGTTGCAGGACTTCCAGTGCCTTCCAAAAGAACAGCTGCAGAAGAGCCCTGAAATGAGGCGATGGTGGGTCCAAGGGAGAAGTAGGTCATAGAGCGCAACATCCAGTAGAACAATTATTGCAAGAGTCTTGGTTAGAAAGGGAGGTCAGGGCAGACAGTAACCGGTGTCATCCAAACAGGGTTTCTGTTTAGGGGGGAAACCACAGAAACAGAGCTTCTGAAGTCCAGTGCATTTGTCCCTTTTTCCTTTAGCTTCTGTTTGCAAAATATCTTTTTTCTAGGCTTATAAAGAAGTTTCCTAACTAGATTATTGAAAAATGTATTTAAGATGCAATTGTCCTTATTTTAATAAAATATCTTCTCATGGATTCCTACAAGTGCCTGTGTTCATGGTGCATTTGGTCAATACAGTAACTTAGGCACTGCTGGGTTTCTACTTGTTTCCCCTCACCTTTCCTCACAAGGACATATGAGCCAGTGTCTGCTTATTGCCTCAGTCTCACAAGGGCACAGAGAGTCTGTCTCTTCCTAACATCACACAGTGCACAGCAGTCATAGATTCAAAGCCAGAAGATACCAGTGCCAAGGTCTTTGGCCATCACACATCCAGACTCTTGTTCACACCTCATACCTGTGGTGCCGTAGAGACATCTCCATGTCATCTTGTTGGTCTACTTTTGTTTTGACTAACTTTCAGGAGTTTATTTCTCCCTCCTGAATTCAACTTGCTGAACACAAAAGAGAGCTAAGTTGTTCGTGTAATTATATCAGTGTTCAGACAAATTCAAACATGGATATGTTTATCCCTGTGTTTGAGAAGGTTCCTTAGCTACTCCGGCTCTCTCTCCATCTGGGAACTGGGAGGATCCAACTGGCATGAAGAGGTCACAGCCACAAGGCCTTTGGGCAAGGTAATGTCATGGGGAGGTTTTAAAAATGGGTCCTGACTGTCAGTATTAGAACTGAGCTCCAGAGGAAATGCAAAATTTATGTCACATGTAAACCACTCAAGATACTTACAGAAGAAAACATGATGAAGGGCAAAATCCTCCTTTAGACTTGGGATCCAAATGTTAAGAATGCTTCAAAAATAAGAATCAAACAAAGGAGGGGCTATTTGTCTCTCAGCTCATATTAATAGAAGGGTCACAGTTTGCAGCATGACAGCACACATATTTTTTCAATTTCCTTATTATGAGCTACACAGTGAGCAACACAAAATAATATGAGGTCAAAAAATAAATGAAGCAACATGAGGCTCCAGCCAAAACTGGCACAATGTACAAAGAAACTGAGGTAGCCAGATTCAAAGGCACTCCGTGTTCCTCATAATCCAGAAGTGTACAGTGCACCAAGCAGCACAGGGATTCCTAGAATCACCTGCAGATATACTCTTGAAAGCAAGTCATAAACAAGTCAACATCAGATGAGATCTAATCAAATACAAATGGGCTTCCTCCTGGTGCGTGTTTAGAGTCTAGTAAATATAGAAAAAGTTTGTATTTTGATTCAAAGAACAATATATGTGTTTGACATATCTTTGTGGCAAGCACTTTGCAAGACAGATCTAAGAGTAATGATTGGAAAAAGAAGTGAATGATGCATGCTATGAGCTTTTAGATCTCTAACTGTACCTCAGGAAGCGCACAAATGCTCTCTCAATGTTCCACACCGCACCTCTCTCCGGAAAGTTGTGTTGTCACTCTCAGCATGCAAAATTAATGCCCTGAGACTCAAAGTCAAATAACAAGGCCAAGTTCACTGTGCTAGAATATAGAATAGGATCAGAACCCAGTTCTGTCTGGTTCCAGAATTCTTTCCCCTTGAATTGTTCCTCTCTGAGTAATAAAAGTCATGGCTCTCGCCACATTTGAATGTAATAGAAATATAGCAACTTAATAGATGTTAAATATAAAAACACTGAACCCTTTTATAACAGTAAATAAGATGGACTTCTATAATGTACTTTTTATGATAAAAAATAAAACAAGCATTGAATAAAAACTAATTTGTATATCATTTAGAAATATAACTTATGCAGTGACAGCATACAAGAACCACAGCATAATTATTAAAACAGAGAAACTGACTTCCCAAAAGACTGTTGTTTTAGAATTTATATTGGAAAAAATAAATATATGCAGTATTAGTGGCATAATATCCATTAATTATTCTAACAAAGGAATTTCTATATGACATTATTTAAAAGTCTGTATCAGTCAATATATAACACAGATGAGGAAATCATTCTCAGTGAAAACTGGAAATCAAATAGAAATGTATATTACAAATAACAAAATCCCAACATGAACTAATTTAATCAAGAAATGAATTGTGTTAGTTCCCAAATTATTGCATATTTCCCAAAAAAAAGTTCCCAAATTATTGCACATTTGGTTAGTTCTGATTGGGTTCTCAGGCCCACCATAAGCAGGAGGATAAAATACAGCAGTTCACATGAGCTGTGGGTCTGCTAAGGCTGTCACCTGAGCTGGGCATCTCATATGACAATGTGGACTCAGCATCGGAGATGGCTGGTTTCTCAACAGAGAACTTGGGGGACAGTTGGGGCTGGAACAAGTTTCTTGATGTCCTCCAAATTGCAAAGTTCAGTAAAATTGAAAGGCTTCTGGACTAGACAATAACACATACATAGATAACCCGACAGGCTGAAATAACATCCATAACAACAAAAGATGAAGTTACACTAGGTGATAGGTATTTTGACTGACTAAGGTCAGAAGCTGAGCACTTGACATGTTTTTTCTTAACTGAAATCTCATATGCACAGAGTTAGGTGCATGTGAATCCCATTTACATCAAACTTCCTCCTGAGTCCACTTTGCACCAACCTTGTACATATCCCTAAGAAACTAGAACTGGAGTGAAAGCATTATGAACTCAGTTTTACATGCTTTCTCTCAAGTATACTGACATTTTAGAGATAGGCTTTAGCATTGTCTGAACTACTTAGTCATAACAGATTGAGCCAGTATGCTTCAAAAGAGAAGAAGATTGTTCAAACCATTAAAGAGAATTTAAAATGTTATTAAACAAGACATGAGATAATACAGAGTTTCACTAGACAACATGGTAGGA
Source organism: Dinomys branickii (assembly GCA_004027595.1). NCBI lineage: Eukaryota > Metazoa > Chordata > Mammalia > Rodentia > Dinomyidae > Dinomys > Dinomys branickii. The sequence goes on along the minus strand of PVLD010003273.1, from coordinate 134,482 downwards.
ATTCACAATAGGTAATGTAACAACCACTGTTAATTCCTATCATTTTGTTTTGAAACCCTGTATCGCTTTTAATGTTCTTGCTTTGTTTTGTTTATGTCTGTGATGTTGATATGTTGGTACTGTTCTTTTTTAATTTTTTTACTACTCTTTAAAATAAATAAATCAGTAAAAAGACAGCCTTTTTGAAATAAAAAAGAGAAGGCTGTGAAAATTTAGAAAAAAAAATGATCCTTGCTCTATCAAAGGACAGTTCTGCATAAGTTTCCTAAGACTTTCAAGTTTCTTTTATTCTAAGCACTTTCTAAGTTTGATGGATGTCTTCATTTCTTTGATGGCATCCCTGTAATGTTATCATTAAATTTGCCCTGCTAATTTTTGTTGGTTTCTGTCACTTCTACTCAAAATCATCAATATAAAATAGCTTGTAATTGTTCCTGAAATTGTTTCTCTTTGTCCCATCTCCAGTGCCAGATTCTGGTTGAAGACATCATTTTATTGTAGCTGGACAACTATAATGCCTACTAACTGCTCTTCATACATCCCCTGTGCTCCCTCCAGTCAGTTCTCAAGGTGGATGACTTGGAGATCTTTCATTTCTGCTATACAAAAGCTTTCAATGCTTCCCTTTGTTAAAAACCAAAAATCTTAACATAGACAATACAGACCCATTCATCTAGCTTCTACCTGTATGGGCAGCCTTATTGAACAAGGGTCTTCCCATTTCTCATGCCCACTAGCTATCCTCGAACTCACCAAATCTGCCAGCCTTGAGGTCATCATTCATTCTGTCCTCTCTGCCTGACATACTTTTCTACACATTCACTGACTAAATTCTACTCACCACTCACATTTTGCCTTAAGTGAGATCTGTAATAATAGTTTTCATTCAATTATTTTTAAGATCTGCTTCCCCTAAGGAGACTGTACAATTAATAGGTTAGCCACAATGTCATCACTGTTTTTGGTATCTTGCATATGTCAGTGAATCAAATATGTGTTTCTTCAATAAAAATGAGTGACGTACAGATTCAGGATATGTTGCACATGCAACACACAGGAACACCAAAAGAGGACAATATTGCAGAAACAATAAAAAGAAATGAAATACTAGAAGACAACTAGAGATTAATTAGGTAAAAAGGGAAAAGATGTTACAAAATACAAAGCACAGAGATTAACAGTTTGATATGTATCTAGACAGAATTACAAAATGTATTTTTACCTTGCAAAGAAAAAAATAAAGGTATTTCAGTGGTAGCTTCTATAATCTTAAAAAACAAAAGATAATGAATTAATATCTACAAATATCCAAGAGGCCATTTTTAAGTTTACTGTTGAAGGGACCAAATAGTCTAGTAAGGAATGGCAAACCTTTCAGAGCTTTCAGTAATACAAACATCCTCCAGTGTCATGCATGCCATAGGTTCACTACCACTGGCCTAATGGTAATGAGCATAGGTTTGAGCAAAATTGCCTGAGTTTGAGTTCAGGCTCCATTTACCTGTTGTTTCACCTTTGGCAAGTTACTTACACCATTGGCACTTCAGATATGCCTTGTGCACTGTACAAGGAATTCACGGAAGTTCTAAATGAGATGATGCATGGTTAAGATTTAAGAGAGCTCTTCACAAACACATTTTATCTAAAGTGACCACTTTCTCACCCAAGAGTTCTGTACCCAGCTAAACTGGCCTATAGTTGCAAATCACTACTTCACGAGCAATGGCTCCTCTACAAATATGCAATTCACTGATGCTCTGCCCAAAACATTCCAGGCTCTATCCCAGGGGCCCAAGAAACGAATCAAAGTGAGGAATGCAGGAAATGGAACATCAAAGCATAAGGACAGGAAGTCAGAGTGTGGTTTACATGTAATAACACCATAAGGAAAATGCCATACTCACATACCTAGAAATAAAGATAGCATAAAAGTTACATAACATAATATAAAATTATATAGAGAAGAAAATTTCAATAAAACCACACCAGCAAATGGTACATCCTTAATCTTATTAGGAAAAAAATAATCACCACTGTTTACCTAAGTAAGATAAAATAAGCATTTTTCAGTTAAAAATAAGTAAAATAATTGTGTATTTACCCTCCAAATTCTTTGGGGGATGTGAAATAGTAAATTAAAAAACAGCCATTAACAACAACAACAAAAAAAAAACTTAGAGAAAATAAAAACAAGCAAGAATAGAATAAAACAAAATATTAGATACCGGCGTGAAACAAGCTGAGATAACATATTCTTGTCATTTCAACAATAAATGAAAAGTGTAAAGGTTCAGTTTGTGTCTCAGCGTCTTCCCAGGCCTCATGCGGTCATGGGTGGGCTTTTGGAGGTGGGCAGATTTAGGGTTTGTGCTGCTGGTATCGAGGGTGTGACTGATTCACGGCAGGATGCTAGGGTTAAGGGTGGGAGTGCTAATGCGTTCAGGGTGGGCAGCCTGGGTAAAGTATAAAGGACAGAAAGAGCTGTGCTCATGTCTGGTCACTTGCTGCTAATTGTTGCTGGCACTTGTATTCTGCTCCGCAATGCCGCTCTGCCATGCTACCTGCCTTGGAGCCACCCAGCTACAGACTTAAACCTCTACCACCTGTGAGCTAAACAAACTTTTCCTCCATTACCTGTGGGTGTTGGGTATTTTGTCTTAGCAATCAGAAAAGTAGCTAAGAAAATATCCTCTATTAATATCACCTATTTAAGACAATATCCTATGAGTGGGTCAAAAATAAAATCTAACACTATTTGTGTGCTATTTGAAATAGAAAAGCACACACAAAGCAAAAGGAAGTAGAAAATTCAAAAATCCACGAATTACCAAAGACATGCCAAGAAAAAAAGATGGGATTTAAAGTACTTGTGCCCGATAAAATAAAATCTAAAAGAAAATTATTTTAAAATATAAAGAAAATATTTTATGTAAAAGTATAATTTATTATGAAAATATTAGTAATATATGGTATGCATTTAATAAGCTGAAAATGTGACACAAATAATGGAAATAAATGAATTTCATGAAAAACAATACTACGATTTCTTTGTCATCAGTAAATTGAGACTGAAAAAATATTAATATGAGGAGTTTAAAATATAAGAAATAATGTTACAAATGTAAATATATAGTAGCCATAGAAAATAATTTTTCAAATATATATGTATATGTATGTATGTATAATACTGTAACCATAAAAAATAAACTTTCAGAAGAACAGTCAATGTTTAAAATTTTCTTTTTTTTTTTTCTTGACCAATTTTGCTTGCTTGAATTTGGTAATTGATCTGAAAACAATGTTCAGTGTAAGAACCATTATTGAACTCCTACCATTTTGTGTGGTGAAGCTCTGCATCATTTCCAATGTCTTTTTAAAATTATTTTTATTGTTTTTTACTTGTTACTGTCTTTGATTGTTTGATCAATCTTACATTCTTATGTCTAATGGACTGAGCAACTTCGTTGAAGATACAGTGTGTAATTTAGCAACCATTGCAAATTTCTATCATTTTGTCCTGAGGTCATGTTTCATTTTTGTTTTTGTGTTGTTTTGATTTTGTCTTCATTGTTGTTTTGTCAGTTTTTTAATTCTTAAAATAAAAAAAGAAATGATTTTATCAATGTGAATATAGAAAAAAAGAAAATAAACTTTCAAGTTCTATGAAAGATTAACAACATTTACAACTCCTCTCAAATGAAAGGGTGAAACAAAATATCCCTGAGCAAAACAAACTTACCCGACACAAGGAAAAGAGGAGCACTGCCTAACTCATTTTCATTAACATCAATGCCAACAAAGATTTGATTTGATTTGATTTGATTTGATTTGATTTGATTTGATTTGAGTTTTTGAGACAGGGTCTCACCATATAGTGCAAGCTGGTCCTGAACTCACTATGTAACCCAGGTTGGCCTCAAACTAGCATCAATTCTCCTGCCTCAGTCTCCTAGTACTAGGATTACAGGCGTGCACCACCACGTTCAGCTTGACAACAAAGATTTGAAAAGGAGACAGTCATAAACTCATTTCACATATGAATATGGAGATAAGGATCCCAAATAAAAGCCAATAAATCAATTTAGCAGTATGTATTCTAACCAAACCAGCCTCTCTAAGGATGGAAAAATGACTTAACACTAAGAAATGCATTAATATGAGATACAATGTAAATTGCTTATTGAAAAATCTGCATAATCTCTACAGATCTGCATAATCGAATGCCAAAAATTCACTCAAATAAGTGCAACAAACATCACTGACTTTGAAACTTTTCTTGGACTTATAGTTAACAAGACCCTTGTTGATGAAAATCTAGATGAGTTGCCACAAAATTCAGGGAGAAGACACAAACATTTTCCATTTTCCCAATAAGTAAAGCTTAAAAGAGTTTTTGAAGCTTAAACTGATACAATAAAACCAGAAATAAAAAGGAATAAAATGACTAAGAAATATCAGATAAAAATGATCAGTATCTACAATGTGTTACACCCTGCCCAAAATTCTAAGATAATTAAATGTGTAAGAGAAATTAATACTAATGCTAATTAATTAATGCTAATGCTAAATTTCAGCAAAATAATCAGATGTCAAACATGTAATAAATGATGCTTTAGAAAAATATTTTCACAACAATGGCCACAAAAATATACTAAATTCAAAATAAATTTAGCAATCAAAAAATAGTAACTACATGAGGGAAACATTAATTTTATTACAAAAGGACTCATAAAAAGAAGTTAATACTATGGGGTTCTTGGGTGGAGAAAGAAACAATGTAATGATAAAAATGGTTCATATTTTTATTTTTTTAGTGTTTCCCACATGCCAGACTTTCCTAAATACTTCATCATTTATCCCTTTAAAAAAACTCCTTGAAGCAGTTCAATAATTATTTCCATTTTGAAAATGAGTGAACAGCTATTTTTATATGCACAACTTCTCTAGGATAGATCCTATTCATAGCCATAAACAAATCTCATCAATTTTGAAAGAATTAAAATTCAATAATGTACATTCCCTGGTCTTACAGAAATAAACTACAAACAACAGAAAGCCACCATGGAAATCCCCAAATGTTTCCAAATTAATCAATACAGTTCTAAGTAACCAATGGGTCAAAGCAGAGTCACAAGAGAAACTAAACATTTTAAAGTGATTGAATCAATCAAAATGTGTGTGATTCAGCTAAACCAGCACTTAGAGGAAAAACCATAGCATTGAATGATATATGTTAGAAAACAAGAAAGTCCTCAAATTTAAAAGCCTATCTTAAAAACCTAAAACTTGAGGGGCAAAAAAAGCTCAAGATAAGAATGTGGAAAGAATAATGAAGACAAGAATAGCAATGAAAAAAAAAAACTGAAAACAAAAACTAGGGGAAAAGTCAATCAATCTAAAGATTAGATCATTGAAAACACCAATAACCTTGATAACCATCAAACCAGAATGATCAACACATAGACAAGAAGCAATACCAATATTAGAAATCAAAGGATGGGTACCCCTACATGTTCTAGAGACATTAAAAGGCTAGTAAGAAATATGAACAATTTTGTGTACATAAATTCAAGAACTTAGATGAAATGGGAACATTCATTAAAAGACATATCACCAAAGCTTACTGAAGAAGAAATAAGCTGATTCTCCCTACATCTAAGCTCTAAAAATAAACTTAAAGTTCAAAATTCTTCCATAAGAACCCCATTGTGACCATGTTTCCTTGGGTGCCTAAGCCTGAGATGACAGACAGCAATGGCCTGGGGCCTCCAAAGACCGGTCTCTGCCATCCATGTCCCGCCCCACGTGGCACTTTGCCACCAGTGCAAAGCTTGTGGGATAAAGTCATACCACTGTACAGCGCAAGTGGCGGCACTCACCTCTGACATTCATACTTGGTGAAAACAACCAAAACAGTGACAGAATCCAGGGATAACTGAAGACAGCCATGTATGTTCTGGAACAGGCGGCCTTGCCAGACAAACTAGGCTTAGAGTCTTCCCTGAAGTAGGGGTCATTTATACAAATGACACCAGAGAAGATGGAAAAGTCATCCTAGAGTTTAGACACAGCCATAGTTGGGAGAAATCAGGTGAAGATCAGAAAAGTAGTGATGCCCACCGTTAGGCCTTCAGGCCTGGTTGTTTACCAATTGCTCCCTGCAGACCCCTTGCCATACTTGCTAAATGCACAGCACAGTGTGCTTGGGATGCAGGGTACTACCCAAGCTTCATCTGAAAGCAGAGTGTGAATCATTTATGAAAGGTGCAAAAGCCTACCGCCAGTGCCTTTCTCGCCTGCTGATCTATGCCTGTGCTAGAGATCCAGAGTCAGCTGCAGAAAAGACTGCCTCTGCCTTCAGAACCCCAAGAATCCCTTCTGGAAAGCCTTCCTCCCTCTAAAGAGGGAAAAATGTGAAATTTTCACTATGACTCAAAGGAAACTCAAGATACAGAAGAGGTGGTAGAGGGCTTTGAATGCTTCAAGCATGACAGAGGACCTTGGCTTGACTGGTAGGATGTTTTTTTCACAACCTACAAATGCTGGTTCAGCATAGGTTGGATTTGTTGGGTTACACAAGCACCCCTATCTCTCTGCCAAAAATCATGATTGGAGCTCAAAGTGACTGTGTCTTCCATAAATGCAGCCACAAGTACTGCCCTGTGTGCCATGCTATGCGGGGACATGTGGATGTGGCCAGGGGGACAGCCATCCTCTGCTCACTCAGAATCAAGGTGATGAAAATGAATCCAGTCGGCCTGACTTCTGCAGATTCCAAAGAGCTTCACCATTGGGCATGTGTGTATGTGTATGGGTGTGGGTTTAAATTTACACTGTGGGGGCTGGGGATATAGCTCAGTGGAATAAGCGCCTGCCTAGCAGGCGCAGGGTCCTGAGTTCGATCCCCAATACCACCAAAAAAAATAAATAAATAAAAAATAAATTTACACTGTGGAAGAAGAAATGGCCCAGAAGAAAACTCAATCTTCCATGTAGTGTAGCTAATAGAGTAGAAAAAAAAAAAAAGAACTTCAATTTAAGAGATCTTGGAACTCTCTATTCTTATTCTGAAACAATCCATATTATCCCTGGAGCAGGGGAAATGGGTCAACAAGGAAAGGCCAGCTCTCCCTGCCACGTGCAGCTTCATTACGGACGCTCTGTGTTTTGCAGCTTCCCTTATTGTTTTCTTCAGACTTCAAGAAACACAACTGTATCCATGGAAATAAGTAAACTAGTCTTTCCTCAAAGAACAGTTCTCAGCCCTTGTTTAATAAGGGCGTTTTCTCTCTCAACTTTTAGGCAGATCTCCTCCACGTAAGACTCTAACCCTATCTGGGGTATACAGTTCTTTTTCTGCCCTTAACTCCTGTTCCTCTAAGTCAGATGCCAGGGTGTTTGGGTAAGAAAATCAAATCCAGAAGAAAGAGTTTTAGTTCTACCATTAGAAAACTAACTACCAAAACTTGAATAAAAATATGAGGCTACTTTTAAGAATAAATGTGAAAAGTACCCAATTAAACAGGAAGAAAAAATCATTTTCAATCCTGTTTGAATTTATGGTTCTGGTTAAACTTACCAGAGACTCTGAACTCAGTGTTTGAGCTCAGGCAGCAAGGGGTGAACAGTGAATACCTAGACTCAGGGTTGGGCTGATCCCAACAAGTTGAGATTTCTTGGTACAAGAAAAAATTCTAATATGTAGAAAGTAGAGGTGTAGGGATAGATTCCTCTTATGTCACTACCGCCATCCCTCACCTAGAAGACTGAGAAGCTATAATATTGGAGTGGGGGAGTCACAGCAAGCATTTTTTAAACGAAGTAAATTGAATAGCAGCTGTCTAAACTCCAGGTATATAATAAAACATAAGTGTTTTGTAAGAATTTTGTCCTAGTTGTATAGTCATATGGGGGGGCGTGTCTTTATATAATTGAATAAGCTGGCATGTGAACATGGATTTATTTTTACTGACTCATTTGTGATATATGCTTCACCAAAAATATTTGAGGGACATTTTTCTAGCTGGCTTATTGAGGCCCTGGTAAACCTAGGTTAGCACCAGCAAGAAGGAATTCTGCGGAAAGCTCGCCTCCACTCTGGACAGCCCGGAAAGCCAGTGGAACAGAGTACAGTTTTCATTTGTATCTTGTCCATTGAACCTGGAGAAGAAGATGTCCTGAAGAAAGGGTCTGCATCGATTTGTGACGAACAACGTGAGGAGGCCAAAACACCCAGCGGGGAGAACAAGGATAGAAGTGAATCCTTTCTGGGATAAACACTAGTCAACTTCCAAAAAGCACCCAAGAGAAGAGGGGAAGAATGTGGGAAAGGAGGAATGTGAATGACCCCCCTCCTTGTGCATCATAAACACAGAGGAGAAAGGAATGCAGGAGTGTGTGTGGTTGTGGTAGGAGAGCTTGGCCCTCACCAGACGAAGAAAGTCAACGGATAATGCACCAGCCTGAAATCTAATAAATAACAACCATGGGACCAAACCATTAACAGCCTTAGGCTGGGACCTGGGTGAAGTCAGTCTCTAACAATCACTCCAACCACCACGGTGCACTACTAGAAAAAGAGAAAATTAACACTTATGTCTAGAAAACAAGTTGGTGATTTTTATCCAAATTATGATTAAAATAGGCATTAGAAATAGAGCTCAGTGGTATAGCACTTGCCTATCATATATAAAATCAGTAGCTTGATACTCTGCACCAAAAAACTAATTAATTGATTTAATTAGTTTAATTAATTAATCAAACCTTTGCTTAGATAAGCATGCTAATTTGGGGGCTAAGAGATCAGGGAGAGGGTGGAAGGGAGACAGAAGGGAAGGGGATGTTAAAAAAATTAAGATGTATTTTGCACACCTACCAACTCTCCAAGGTGAATGGGATCCTTGTGTACTGCAAACGTGTACTCATAAAAATAAAAAAGAAAAACAAAGCAGTAAGAAAGAAAACAGTCACTGACCACTGTGGCCACCAGGTGGGGGGTGAGCTTCCCCTTTGTGACTCTGCAGACTACCAGCATCAGATAAGGGCTCCTCCTGACAAGGCCACTCTATAATGGAGTGGCCAGAGATAAAAATGAAGTTGCTGTGCAGCAACAAAAATGACCACCTTCCCCCACGCTGGCTCCAGACACTCTTCCCTTGTCTTAGGCCCATTCCCAATAAGACACAGTGTACAACACCCAGAACTGAAGGGACAGAGGTTTGTTTTGGCTCAGTTATGGAGATCCCGGCCCATGCGTGGAAAGCAGCATGGTGAGACAGCCCGGAGGAGGGGAGCTGCTTGCGGTGTGGAGCCGGCACGCAGAGAGTGAAGGGAGGAACCAGGGGCACCAGTCCTTCTGAGTCCTGTCCACAGTGGCCCTCCTGCTCCATGCAGACTCTACTGCCTCACAGCACAGTCAGCTGTGGACTCACCTGTGGGTTAACCCCCATGTAAGTATAGCACCCCCGCTGTGACTGTTAATTGTGATTTGTCAACTTGATTTAAGAATAGCCTAGCAGATTAGTAAAGCTCTGGGTGTGTCTGTGGATTATTGACATGTAGGCTGCAAACTGAGGAAGAAAGACCCACCCAGGATATGAGTGACATCCAATTTCTTCAGGCCTCTGGCACAGTTGCAAGCCTTCCAAAGCAGATGCTTCAGCTTTCTGACACAGATTTGCACCCAACTCTGCAGTGAGTTCCAAGCTTTTGACCTCTGACTGGGTCTTCCAGCCTTCTAGCATGCAGAGGGCCATTTTTACACCCCTGATTCCATAGTTGGTCATGTAAACCTACCCTCTAAATCCATTATACAATATACAAATATACAGTATATTTTATATTCAATCTGTTCCTCCAGAGAACCCTAACTGATAAACCCATGACAGAATCACTTTCCAAAAGCCCCACCGCACCTCTGAACAGATGAGCTCTTGTGGGGAGAATTCTAGATCCAAACCATAACATTCTGCTCTTCACCCCCAAAAGACTCATGTGCATCTCTTTATGTAAAATGCACTTAGTGCATCTCTACAAGTAAACTGTTCAAAAGTCCAAGTCTAAAGTCTCTGAGTCTCTGTAAAATAAAAAAAAAAAAAAATTTAAACGCATCCAACATACAATGGCACAGGGTAAACAAACCCATTCCAAAAGGAAGCAACAGGGAAATAGGCAGGAATGGGTGCAAAGAAAGACCAAAAGCCCCCAGGGTAGACATTAAATCCTATAGATCCATGTCCAGAACCTGGGACAAGACATGGTGAGAAGTGAACTCCAAGTGCTTGGACAGCCTTGCCTCTGCAGCGTTGCCCTCTGCACCCCTCACGGTCTCGCTCTTGGCTTGGCTCTGCTCACTGTCTAAGTTTCCTCAACAAATGTGCTACATTCTTGGCACTGCCAACTTCTTCATGTCTCCCTGCCATGGTGAACAGGAAGCAAGTGAGAAGAGAAGATGCAGGGAGGGAGATACAACCTTCCAGCTGGCTTTGCTCTCACAGACTCACACACTGCCCTCTCAGGGACACACAGCCCGGCCTCCCAGGCCACCTCGTGAAATATGGATGAAAGTTTCCATGACCTCATAACACTTGCATTCCAAATGCCTGAAAAACCAGCACCAGACGGGTAACACCAAAGTCTGCCACTAACTCAAGCAATATCCTGGCCTCCTTGTGACATGGCCACAGAGGTCTGTGAGTGCCTGGATGGCTGAACTATGGAAAATTCTTTCCTCAGTGATCCTGAAAAAACTAAGTTCCCTGGGACTCTCTTCTCAAACCAAACTTTTATTTTTGTACCTTTGAACCTGCAAAAAGTGAGGTTTTGCTAATGCTGAGATGCTCGAACCATCTTTTCTATTGTCCTGATGCAAAGCACTTGCTTCTCTTTAATGTTAATCTTTTTTAGCAGCCTCACTCTCCAAAAAACCAACCTTGCAAGTGTTTTCTTTCTGACAAAGTTCTAAAATTCTCAAATGGACTTTGTGCTCCTTATTCTCACTGTAAACTTGGCTGAAAGTAGCCAGAAGTATCCATGCCACCTGAATATTGAGATGCCTTAAAATTTCCTTGGCAATATTACCCTGCCACCTTTAATCTCAGTCTCCCACAGTCCCAGGACATGGCAAAGTACAGATAAATTTTCTTGCAGAGTGTAACATACATGATACCTAGTACAAATGCCAATAGAGTTCTTGTTCCCAACTGAAAGATCCTGAGCCTCGCCTTTACTATCTACATTTCTATTGGCATTCTGCTCTTCTGAGAGCCAACCAGAACCTTCCATCAAGCTCAGCAAATAGCATTCTAGGGCTTCTCTAGCTCACATCTCCAAGCATTTCCAAACTCCTCCCACAAACCAGTTCTGAAAGATTCTAAACCATATGGTTGGGTAGACTTACAACAATGACCTCACTCCAGGTATCAAAATCTGTTTAAGTCACTTTCTTCATCACTAGGGTAAAATACCCAGCACACCCAATGTAACGGAGGAGAGATTTACTTTGGCTCACATATTTTAAAGAATTCTATTAATAATCAACTGGCTCCCAGGCAGGAAGGGCCTGGTAGAGGAAGGCTACTCATGCCATGGCAGAGGCAGAGTGAGAAGGGAGGAATCGAGATAGACCCTTCCAAGTCATGCTCCAGCGATCCACCTCTTCTGACCTGACCCCACCTCCTAGCACCACATTCAGCTCTGAACTCTTCAGTGAGCTAATGCACTGTTGAGTATACTGCCCCATGGATCCAATTACCTTCAAAAACATCATCTCTCACCACATAAGTCTTTGGCCAGGGAGGGGACACTAGATCTAAACTGTAACGTGCCTCATCTCCAAAATAGATTGTATCTGGGATTTCTTCATCCTGCTTTGCAATAAAGATAAATAAGATAACAAACCATAGAACTGATTTGCTTCCTGTCAATATTTAATTCAGAACAGAACTGAATTTCATGAAATGCCTTCGAAATGACCTAATCCAAGCCCAGACAAATCTCCCAATGAGCCCTTCCTAACTTCCTGTTTTCTGTAGAATCCTTTCATTCTCCATAATTGTTATGGTTTGTGTCTGGTTGTTCCCGGAAAGCCTCATGTGGTCATGGTGGCAGCTTTTCGGAGGCAGCTGGATCTAGAGTTTGTAACTGGTTCCTTATCTCATGATGAGATTGGGGCTGTGAGCGCTACACCTGTCCTAGGGCGGGTAGCCTGCACACAGTATAACAGAGAAGAAGAGGCTTGCTCCCCCTCCCCACTTCTGCTCTTGTTGCTTTTTCTGTCTTTCACCGCCATGAACTTTTGTCCCTGTGCCAGGCCACCCTGCCTCAGAGCCAGCACTCTACAGACTGAAATCTCCACGCTGTGAGACAAATAAACCTTCTCTTCCTTAATTTCAGGTGTCAGATATTTTGTCTCGGCAACAAGAGAAAAGTTAACTGAGACAACAATGTTCATGATATGTAAAGGCTACCAAGATACAACAAAGTTAATTCATCCCAGTCAATGTCTCAGACCCTTAGGTCTTTATTTTCTCATGAAAACCGATGGAGGACAGTGGTGCTTTGTGTGTATGATTTTATTAAGCCTAACTACAACCCTAGGAAGGCAGGATTCTTATCATACCCATCTTTCACGGCGAGGGACAACTAGGCTGCAATCTAAAGACCCAAATCCAGGCAGCCTAGCAAAGATGTTTTACCGCAGAAGCCACTTGGCTTGCACCAAAATGCTACTATAATTGACTGAGTTATCTAAGGTTAAAGCCTGAGACACCTAAGGCTTTTTGTGCTCAGCTACAGGGGCAAATTACCTCTTACCTGCAATCTCTTCTTTCCATTCTCAATGCACTTTGCTCCTCTGAGTCCTCATTTTCTCTCCTGAACTGCTGCAGAAACTTCTCACCTGCAATGTTTACCTGTAGTTACCTTCTCCTATAACCCAGCAGGAATTTCCAAAGAAATTTCCTGAATCATGTAATTCCAGACAAATAAATCACAAATATGGCTTAAAAACTCCTAGACTTCACTGCTATTCATTTAGAATCATCCAACAAATTGGAAGCCCCAGTCTATTTTCCAACCTTATCACCATGAGCTTCCTTCTTTCCAGAGAAATTAAACTACTTATCATTCCTGAACATGTCTTGAACATTCTATCTTTGCAAACTATCTCTGATCCATACGAGCATCCAAGTTTCAAAATCCTATCCATGCTTGATCCAACTCAATGTCATTTAGTCTCCAAGGCAATGTGGTTTAGTGAAGAGACAAACAATTAACACGGACTTTAGTCTTTCCCAACAGTCTCTCCCCAGCCTCCAGCACACTCATGTTCTCATAGCAAAGAAATTAATTTCACCCTTCTCTCTTCTCTTAAGCTGCTTTGCTTAAATTTACTTTGAGGAATTATCACATTCTGCCTTACATAATCAGTTATTTTTTTTTTATTTTCCTGCTAGGTTTTTAAATCCTTGAAGACACAAAACATCTTATTCATCTTTGATTCATGCCACAAAGTATAACATAAGTATCCACAAATTAACTGAACACTGCAAACATTCACACTGTCAACTACAACAAAGTTCAATGTTCGCACCTCTCCAAAGTCTCTGTCATTTGCTGCTGAGAACTCCGAAGTTGGATGGGAGAAACTATATAAGTATTGTGAGGCTCCAAGATATAAATTTGGGAGTAGGAGCTTTCTTAAAAATGAATATAATCTCTTTTTATTTTTTTCTGGGGGCAACGGTGAATCAGGACCTTGTCTATATTCGTGTGATTCTATTTCATTTTGTTTGTGTCCTGGACCACCAGCATGTATGAGTTGAGTTTATCATCACCCAGTATGGAACAGCTACAGGTTAACCCGGTGACTGACCCCTGTGCCTCCATTTCAGGTGCCAAGTCTAAAGAGCTCTAGCCACAGGAACAGGACCTGTCTTGCCCTGCCACACTCCTCCAGATCACAGGGAATTCTTTTTTTTTTCACAGAGAATTCTAAGTGGCTCTAGTAAGCAGACTCTAGCTGATTATATGGACAGACAGGGCCGGTGCCTGGTGTTGGGAGTGTGGCCAGCCCTGATAGACTCCTTCCCAGTTGAGAAAACTTTAAAACAATCATTTGATTACCAAAGAGCTGATTTCCCTGTAAGACTGTCCTTAGGTAGTGAGAAAAATTCACTTTTTTCTTACATTTGTAACTAATTTCTAGCTTGCTTTTTACTTAATCTCTTTGGAAATTTTCTTTAAGAAATTCACTAATTTTTTCTAATATTTAAAATATGGGCAATGGAAAAATATGTCCAAAAGAAATACCACTATATATAACATGTGTAACATTTCACCTCTCATCACTGCTTCTTCTCGCTGTTTCTGGTAAAGCCAGAAGTCAAGGGACCTGTCAGAAAAGCAAGAGGGTGTGACTGAAATTAGCCATATACCAGGATACCGCATATGGCTGACCTGCCTAACTTCCAATGGGAGTTACTTTCTGCTTTACCAACTCCCTGGGGTCCAAGAAAAGGGACATATGAAGGAAATTCAAAAAAGAGCAAAAAAAAAGGAACTGTGAGGTTGGTTTATGAGGCACGTTATAAGGGTTAAGTACATGTGGCTTGGCCAAGCAATAACTGGCCAAAGACACAATGAACGTCTACCAGTTTACAGAGAATACAATAGCTGAGGAAAGGAGAGGAGGTAGCCATCCTGACGGTGAGAACACTGTACTCACTGCTTATTCTGTCCCATTATTACACATGGGGGGCCCAGCACTTTGGAGTTCAAATGTCTGCTGTAGAAGGAAACTCCAGTGTTTTCTACAATCTTTCAGAATAATGATGATAACATAGCGGTGAGGAAAAGGTAACATTTTACCTTTACAAAATGTAGGCAGTTTCTTCAAATGTGCTTGGGGCAGGAGCACCAGTTGATAAATAACAAAGGCATAAATCAATGAGTGGTCTCTCTGAAGTAGGAAAGGTAGACATGAGCCCCTGGTGTCATGCCTGGGAAGAGGAAAAAGGAAAAAAAGAAAAAAGGGGAAAAGATAAACTGACCACAGTCGTACAGATTGACATCCCACTGAGTTCCCACCAGGCCCAGCAATCCCACGAGCACTTCTGCTAGTGTCCCCAGCTTCCCCCAGTGACCCCACCTGCCCCATGGTTCACTTCAAGCAAGAAAAATCGCCTGCCTGATTCTACCCTTCAGCCTGGCCTAGGGCCTAGGACCATGACATGTGCAGGGAAGCTGTACAGCAGGAGTAGATGGGAGGTGGCCGACAGGACCGAGGTAGCCTCTGCTACCACTGAGGACCAAGGAGCCTCCAGTCCTTTCTACTGTTGTCTTACACAGGGCAGTGAGGGACAAGGGACAAAACTCAAAGCGAGGTGTGCAGCACCTAAAAGGTCCAAGAACAACTGGCCACTTGCCTTTCTCTGAAGTCAGTGTTGGGAGTAACAGTGAGCACTGCATGGCATGCTTCCAGTCCTCCAGCACTGCCCGGCAGCAGAGGCAGACAGACCCAGAAACGGACCCCTAATTACTAGGTGACAGTAGGCACAGGCAGGGACAAGCAAGGGCCTGCCAAGAGGACAGCATCTGTCCCAGCACAGAAGGTTTTCAAGACACAGTCCTGGCAGCAGGGAAGCCTGACATGATGTGATAATTGTCACTTGGCTTCACTTTCAACTTAAAATTGGCTTAACTTGGAGGTCACTATCTCAGGGCATCTGTGACAAACAGAAAAGCATATCCATGTTGTTTTGCCTCCCAGGCAGTCTTTCTTCTTAAAGAGTAACTCATTCTTTCCTAGGACACAACTGTGCTTCCCTTCTACCCCAACCATACCTGTTTGCGATGCCCACAGCTCACCGCCCTTGTCTCTACCCATTAGCCCAGAATGAGCCTATGAGCAGCTCTTCCAGTACTCTCTAAATTGGGTCCTAGGGAAAGGGACATTCCTTCTGCTCATAAAACCAGAGGTGTAGAAGGACCGTGGTGTGCAAGAATGCGGGAGAGGCTGTGAGGACAGAGAACCAGTTAGGTAGACAAGGAGTCCTGTTATGCTTCCAGGATCCTAGCGGCCTCTGAGACCCCCAGCACCGTTCCCATGCGGTTACTCTGTGCGATGCTCGAGTATTCTTCTAATGAAGTCCTCTTCTAACCAAAACTCATTCAACTTTGGCTTCTATCGCTCACAACAAAAAGACCTGTGGAAGTGTCAGGGTGAGTTCTTGGCATGTCCCTCCTTGCCTTTCCTGTTACTTGTCCAAGAAGAGTTAGCCCAAGCTTAACATTGCCAGCTTATACTCACCCTATCTTAGTCCATTCATACTTGGAAACCATGGCCAAAGCTCTTTATTCCCTAGGAGCTACAGTACTAGTTGCTCCCTACCTTGGTTTCCAGAAAGCCAGCTGTTTCCTAGAACACTGAAATGCTAACTACCAAGAGCCACCACTGGGCGGGATGAGTGGGGCCCACGAATCTGTATCTTTTTTACATGTCCACGTGGGTTGTTGCCGCCTGATGTCGACATCCCGGGACCAGGGGACCCCTGCAGCCCAGCAATGTGAAGAATATATGGGTGTCTGAGTCCAACATGCAGATTAACTGTGCCATGTCTGGTACAGGTCTGAGCACAACTTAGTCTCCTTCAAAATTAATGGAAACGGAGACGTGGTGTAGGGGTGAGGGTTTTTTCCCCAAGTCTCAGGCCTGTATGTTTCCTATAAAGTGTCTTTACAACGCTGTTAATCTCGGAAGAGCTGGGCATGGTTTTCCCAGCAGTACAGCAAAGTGAGGGTGGGGGGATCCTCCAAGAAATGTCACCTCCAGAGCAGGAAAGCTGTGCTTTCTCTGAAGAGGTGACACGCGTGTCACAGCAGCAGTTCTTTGAAAGTGGAGAGCAGAGCGGTGGAGAAGTATTTGATTCACTTCCCGCCTACCTGCTTCCTCCCTGGTTGTGCTGGCTGGGGCTCAGCCCATGAGCTGAATCCACTCCTAAGCTCTCAGTGGCTCCTGGACCCCTGGGCGTGCTGCTCCTCGCTACAGCCGCGCTTGGGGCCGCCCTCTGCCAAGAAGAACTTCTGTCTTTCTTTCATCTATATTTTATTACATTTTACATTGGCTCCTACCGAACCCCGCGTCGCGCAGCTTGGGGCTCCAGACTCAGTGAAACTTGGGATGATTTTATTTAAAATAATTTTGCATCGGCCAGTGGCGCGCCCCACCCGCACCCGACGGCTCCCTCCTCCCTCCGGGCGCATTCACAGCGCCCCTCCGGGCAGAGCTCGCCGCGCTCCCGGGACTGGCCCGGCCCGACCGATCCTCGCCACGGCCCCGCTCCGGGTCGGACGGGCTCAGGGCGGGCTGGGGGGCGGCGGCCGCCCCTGGGGGAGCTGAGGCAACTTCCGGGAGGAAGCGGGTCTCCGCCCACGCGCTCCCGGGCAGCGGCCGCACCCGCCGCTCCCGCGCCCTGGGAAAAGCCGTCGCCACACACAGCTCGGCCGCGCCCGCCGAGGAGCTGGGCCAATCGCCATGGCTACGCGGCGGCGCCCCAGCCTGCCCGCCCCCTCCCGGCGCGCCCCATAAAACCTGCGCCGGCCGCCGCCGCCCACCGGGCCGGGACCTGGCCGCGCAGCGCCGAGCGCAGTCCGCGACGCCCGCTGTCCCGAGCGCGAGCAGACCCGAGCATGCGGAGCGCGCAGAGCATGAGGCTCCTTCTGCACGGGCGGTGCCTCTGCCTGGCCTTCCTGAGCCTGTGCCTCCTGTGCCAGGTAGGTGGTGCGCCCCCGGTGCCCGGGCCCCGCCGCGCGGCCGCGCTAAGGTCCCCCGTGTCTCCGCTTCGCCCAGGTCTCCGCGACCGCGCGCTGCCCCTCGCCGTGCCCGCGCCAGTGTCCCTCGCCGCCGCCCGCCTGCGCCCCCGGGGTGCGCGCCGTGCTGGACGGCTGCGCCTGCTGCCCCGTGTGCGCCCGCCAGCGCGGCGAGAGCTGCTCCGAGCTGGCGCCCTGCGACCCGAGCGGCGGGCTGCACTGCGACCGCAGCGCCGACCCCAGCAACCAGACGGGCGTGTGCATGGGTAAGCGCCCGCCGCCCCCTGCCTGCTCCGCACCTCACCGCCCGGGAGGAGGAGGAGCGCGTCGGGCCCGGCCCGGTCGGGGGCACAGCGTCGGGGTCGCGCGTGCTCTGCGCAGGGGGAGGGAGAGAAGCTCCGGTCTCTTGCCTCCCTGGAGCGGAGTCTAAGAGACCGGAGTGAGGTAGAATGGAGGGCGGGCGACATCATTTCCTTTGCACGTTTCTAGGGGACCCTTGGGGGTGACGGCAGCTGGGGCTTACTCATACCTTACAGCCCCGGCCCCCTGCGCCCGGCAGTGTTTTCACACCTGTCGTCGTCCATCCGCTTTGAGCTGGTGCAGCTCCTCACCTCCTGGGGGGACCGTGTCGCCCCTGTCTGGTCTGCAGCCAGCCAGCCAGTCCCAACTCATGAAATTTAATCAATTCGGGATCGATTTCCCACGAGGCGGGTCAGGGCAGTGGAGGCCGCCCCTGCTGCCCCCCCCCCCGCCCATAACCGACTCTTGATGATTTATTGCGTTTCAGTGCCAAGAAACCCTCACTGGTCCCAGTCTGTCCAGTTAACCTATTTGGAGAGTATGAATTGCACGTTTTTTTTTAAACTCTGAACTAACACAGTAGAAGACTCTAAGGTGGTTCTTGCACAATGACTATCTTTGACCTGAGGAGTGTCTTCAGAGTTGTTATTGCTTTTATCTTACAAATGGAAAAGTTTGGGGGAGAATTTCAAAAGAAGGCAGTAGAGGATACTTTAGAAGCCGCGGGTCAGCCGGCTTACTTACACTGCAGTATGGGGTTTACAGCGTGCCTCTTTCCTCCCGCAAAGGGGCGAGGTGCATGTGGCGAGCTAGATGGTCCTGGGGTTCCTTCTTGCTCCGGGAGGACATCTCTCCCCGGAGGTGCCCAGGAAACCGCATCACCACAACCCGGAGGGACCCTGCTTTGGGCCACGTCCTGCAGTCCTCACACGGCTCCCCGGTGCTAAGTGCCCTTGCTCCCCACCCCTTGCCTCTCCCCGCTTCCTCAAATGTCCAGTACTAGACGGAGACAACTGCGTGTTCGATGGGGTCATCTACCGCAGCGGAGAGAAGTTCGAGCCCAACTGCCAGTACCACTGCACCTGCCGAGACGGGCAGATCGGCTGTGTGCCCCGCTGCCAGCTGGACGTGCTGCTGCCGGGGCCCGACTGCCCAGCTCCCAGAAAAGTGGCGGTGCCGGGGGAGTGCTGCGAGAAGTGGACGTGTGGCCCCGCTGAGAACGGGGGCCTGGGCAGCCTGGCCCTTCCAGGTGAGAAGCGCGGGTCGGTGTGGTCCCATGCGGTGAAGGCAGCACAGGGCAGGTGTGAGCCTCAGCTTTGAGGTGAGAAGTCGCCTTGGTTTCAGCCCTGCCGCGGTGGATCCAGACGCCCTGAAGTCTGAGCTGCTTTGTTAGAGCAAGCACACAATTTCTCCTAACGAGAACCTGAGAGATGTAGTTACCTCTTCATCTTATTTTTTGCCTATTTGCTAACTATTGTTTGCGTTTTAGCCCATCCGTCCCAAACGGCCCTTACTAGCAGTACAAAGCCAAAAGTCAGAATCTTCCTTTCTTATCTGAACCCCACACACTCTCTACTCTCAGGACCTGCAACTTCTCCCTGCGCAGGTGTCACACGGAAATGTCCTCTTTCCAGATGCCACAGGAAGGCTCAAGTGACACTTCAGGACCTGTTATTCCTTCTGCACTACCTTATAAATGCCATAGTTTGAGCGGGTGGGGAGGGGGGGTAATCTCAAAGGCAGTAGAAAATACTTTACATGCCTTTTCAGCCAGTTTATTTACATTGGGAGCATCCCAAGTTTAGTCTTTCTGAGGTCAGAAATTATCGGCCATGCCTTGCAGATAGGAAAACTGCCACATAGGAGAGAGGTCCCCAAGCCGTATACATGAAGTGTGTAGACAGAACATTTTGCAGCCAGAGCTTAAGTGCGTGCGTGCGTGTGTGTGTGTGTGTGTGTGTGTGTGTGTGTAACAAGCTCTACCAACTGAAAACAAAATACTACTTTCATGACTATTTTGACTTGGCTAGTTCTATTTATGCATCAAAGTTAGCATTGTACCATTATCTTTGTTATGTAGAGAACCCCATGCTGAGCAGGCTGAGGGTGGAGCTGTTTGGTAGAGTGTGCTCAGCATGCTCGAGGTTCTGGGTTCAACCCCAGCACTGCCCAAATCACATACTGAAAGCACTGCAGCTCACAGAGTAGTCATTGGCGATACGCTATTCTGTATTCTCAGAGCCACCGAGCTTCTTAAAGGCAAGTTGTGTTCAGGTCATGTGAGCAATCACCCCCCACAAAGGTGGTTTTCAAGTCTTACCATGTGTCAGCTTTGTAGTTTCTGTTTGGGGTTTATAAATAAATCTGATTCTGTGCCCCTGGAACACAGGAGTTCAGTGGGTACAGAGCTGAAGGAGATCCACTTTCTAACACTGCCTAAGGGGCCACCTTCAGACATTCCACATTTCGCCCAAGAGTGCTGTCTCTTACCTCTCCTAGCCTACAGGCCAGAGGCTACCGTGGGAGTCGAAGTGTCTGACTCCAGCATCAACTGCATTGAACAGACCACGGAGTGGAGTGCATGCTCCAGGAGCTGTGGCATGGGCTTCTCCAGCCGGGTCACCAACAGGAACCGGCAGTGTGACATGGTGAAGCAGATACGGCTGTGTATGGTGCGGCCCTGTGAACCAGAGCCTGAGCAGCCCGTGGAGAAGGTAAGAACACTGGGGAGGCCGCCCAGAGGCTAGTGCTGGCTGGGTGTTGGTGCCAGAGAAAAGGCACAGCGATTCTGTAATCCAGCTAATACCTTCTGGTTTTCCTTTTTAATGTACTATATTTAAATACCACACAACTCACAGCAGAGCCACAGGAAGGAGGATGGGACCAGGCAGCTAAAATACCTTATCCTAGTCAAGAATGGCTGGCAGATCCCATTCCGCTCTAAGAGAACACTGACTTCGAGTTGTCAGACGCAGCTGAATTTAGAGTGGGGTTTCATGCTACATTTTCCCTCACCTATTGGCTTAGGTGCGTGCTGGGCGGGGCAGCAGGGACTCCACCCGCCTCCCTCACCCCACAACTCACAACACCCAACCTGTGATGAGAGAAACAACTTGATAAGTACATGAATGGGTATCTGAGAATGATGGGAGGTGGGAGAGAGCACTTTGGGCAAAGTGTGGAATGTCTGAAGGTGGCCCCTTTGGAAATGTTAGAAAGTGGATCTCCTTCAGCTTGGTATTTTTTAGTAGCTTGGTGGAAATAATAAATTTACCAGCGTAAAACAACATGAGCCAAATACAACAGTGCATTTCTTTCTCTTTTGCTGAAATTATATCAGCTGAGTATGTGATCTCTGTGTCAGGCAGGCAGATTAGAAGCTCTGATTGCTTCCTGGTGACACCTTGAGTCTCACTGCCATCAGACAAATGGAACCACCACACTGAGCCATTATGCAGACCTTTGTACAAACCCAAGGTCCAAACAAAACACCCTAGAGATTCAAGATTTACAGACCTCTCCACCACGGCAGTGTGACTATTCTTGCACTTAAAGGGGAGACTCTACAGCCACATAACTTGGCTTCATATCCTATGCATGACCATGAACTAGCTGTGCAACCCTGGGCAGTTTTCTTTCCCTCCTAGCCTAACTTTTCTCCTGTCGTTAAAAGCATCTCCCTCAAGGTTATCCTGAAGATTAGGTAGAGTGACGTAGCCAAGAGCTGTACACAGACTAAGTATGCTGTCAACATTAGTTGTCATGTCTTAAAATAATAAGTGGCATTTACTGGTAAAATACGAGTCCTAATGGTTGTATTAGTGTTGTCTGCGGCCACCTAGCTCTGTGATTTCTTGTGGTCCATTGTAACTTTATGTTTCTTCTACCAAACTAGAAAGAATACCTAGAAACACCTTTTCTGTAAGACCATGCCCTAGAAGATCTGCCTTCACCCACCTAGGAAACATATAACATAGTTCAGGTTCACCCACATAAACAGTGACACACACACGCACACACACATGCACACCACAGGGATGTTGCTGGCTTCTGCCCATATCTCCTGGTTGACAAGCATATAAGCTAAATATTAAAACATTAAACACAAAAAAGGGGGAAACAAGAAGCTTTGAAATATTTCCAAGGGCTCAGTAAATTCTTTACTAAATAAGGTTTTTGTATCTTGTATCTATAAAGTTGGGCTTCTTCTGTTGTTTCTTTTTACAGAATTGGTATTTCTTTCTTGTAAGTTGCACCCCACTTAATACTAGAAAATATATATGTAGCTGGTAATTTTTAATGTGCATATTTCATAAAGGTTCTACAAATATGTTTGGAATTTATAGGGAAGTACTAGCTTAATAGCCATTTCTTCCTTACTTTGGAGGGATTCTTAAACCTGAGACAATAATTCTTGGAGTATAGGTCCTGCAGCAGCATCTCAGAACTTGTAAGAAGTGCACATCTGTGAGTTCCACAGCACAAATGCTAAATACAAAACCCTCAATGCAAGGCCCAGCGATCTGGGTCTTAACAGGCAGTCTAGATGATTCCAGTGCGCACCAGGCTTTGAGGGCCTCTGATTCAGGAGGATCCTGAATGTGGTCGCTCCACCAGCTGTAGGCTGTGCCTTGAAAAGTGAGGAGTGGAGAATTATAGCAAAGTAAGAAATAAAACAGTTCTTTGCTAAATTATGATGGCCCAGGATCCTCATTGTCCATTCAATAAATGCTCTGCCTACTTCACCGTCATGGAAAAGAACCTTAAATCCCATTGTCTAATAATTTCCTGAGGTCATTGTACAATAGAAGACATGGCCTTTTCATCAGACACGATCAAATACTAAATGTTTTCTGGTGTATACAGTTTGCCAGCTGTTCCTTCTAGATTTATTCCCTTTCTCTTTGTAAAACCTAAAGATGTGTTTGGCAAAAATATGAAAACTTTTTGCAGTAGTTTCATAAAGATAGGTTTTGTTATGATAGATGTGCTTTTTTCTTTTGTGCCTTTAAGGTCAAAAAATGATCAAACACCACTAGGCCCTATGTTCACATTCCAGGCAGAATGGAAAAGAAATATAGGAAAGAATTGTACCTGTCCAGAAGACAGAGAGTTTCCTAGATTCTGTTTAGTTTACACTATCATTGGGCACAAATTTGTCCCAAGGCCACTCCAAGCTCTTAGATATTCCAGGGAAGGAGCTATCTTTAGTGACCACACAGCCCAAAACAATTAATGTTCTTGTAGCAAATAAGTAAAACCAATAGATATTGGGAAGGCAATTAGCAGGTTATCCCATACCCGTGAAACAGTTTCCTCAAAAAAATGGTAGCCATTCCATGCATCATTTCTTTTCTTCTTCCTTAGAAAGGAAAGAAGTGTCTCCGCACCAAGAAGTCACTCCATGCCATCCATCTGCAGTATGAGAACTGCACCAGCCTACTCACCTACAAGCCCAGGTTCTGTGGGGTCTGCAGTGATGGCCGGTGCTGCACCCCCCACAACACCAAAACCATCCAGGTGGAGTTCCAGTGCTCGCCAGGGCAGACCGTCAAGAAGCCAGTCATGGTCATTGGTACCTGCACCTGTCACACCAACTGTCCCAAGAACAATGAGGCTTTCCTCCAAGACCTGGAGCTGAAGACGAGCACAGGGGAAATATAAGAAACACCCACAGTAGCACTGTAACTGCTGCTGGCCTAACATCAAATGAATAGAAGAAGAAAAATGCAGAACCATTGTTGCATCCTTGAGTCCTGTGTATTTTTCTGTGATCATATGAGGTCACTTATATCTGTCTTTTGTTTATTGAAGGATATTCGAACTGTAAACTTGGAATCAAGGGAAGCTCAGGATATGGCTTAGGGACAACTTACTTTCCTGTGATGTTTATCACAAGTGCAAATTTCTATACATTTAAGAAGTCAAGTATATGATTTCCTTTGTAAACTGTATCACTTGACACTCATCCTATTCATTGTGCACTAGTGCAATTCCAAGAAAATGTCACTGTAGTGAATGACATGGTAAAGTCTAGGATCACACTGACTATGTCTTAATATAAATATTACCCCATATCTGGAGATTTGGCTTATTGGGTCCCTGCTGGGCTCCCTTTTGGCATAGATCAGCTCTGGACTCAAACCCCAAGACCCAAGGAAACGTACAACTCTTCAATGTGAAGTCCAGAGACTATTCACCGTAGTCAATTGTGTGCTAGGAAACATGCTGTATCTACAGCAATGAAGTGTTTGCTAATTACGTGGACTGCAGTTATGAACTTTCTCCATTTCAGACCAACTGACTCCTTTCCTCTAGAAAGAAGCTCAACAGAAAATTCCCAATACATAAATGACTGGGCCCTTGTGGCCCTCATGCCTCTCTATACTGTAGGCTGCTAAGGCTCGCTAGTTTTTTAATTCAGCAGAAGCAAACGAGATCAGCAGGGTTCTTCTCATAAGTAAGTAAACAGGCCCAAAGCACTGGATTACAACCTTTCAAATGTGCTTTATTTGGAATTTTGAAAACTACAAGGGACAAAATCAACATGATTGTGATGGTGAAGAGCCCAAATTTCACTGAGAGTTTAGAACTATTTAGACATGCTCCAAATGTATCCTTGGTTTATAATTATGAAAACTCATGAACAACATATATATACATATGTGTATCTACTAGGTCAGGCTTACAAGATAGGCTGCAGAATTAAATCCATTCATTTCTCCAGTGTTACCATGTGTTCCTTTTTCTCTCTTTTAAAGTATTTATGAAAGTATAAATTATGCATTTTGTAAAATATTCTTTTTAATGTCTCTGCTTGTCAGACACGACCCAAAAGAGCACGATGTTACCCATGTGTGACTGGTACTATTTTTGTGCTTCCGAGTTTGGTATGCTTGTTCACTGAAAATAAAAATGTATAAATTGAATAAAGCATCAGTCAGTAGCACCTGTTGAAAGCAAGATGGTTATTCTGGGGCGGACTTTTAACTTCTCCAAAGGGAAACAGACATCTCTTACTGTTAGGTGGTCCTTTGCCAAGACCTCAAGTATTCTCCACACCATTAACACCACCCTCATCTACAGCCCGGTCATTTCTTCCCAGACAACCCATTGGGCATCTTTATATACTGAAATTTGAATTTCTTACCTGACCAGGAAAGACACCTCCTTGCCTTCCTGTCTCCCTAAAAGGCTCGCTGGCCTCCTAATTTCCCAACTGACCCCATTAACACTGCCTAGGTCAGTGCACTCTTGGTGGGAACCATAGAATTGCACATCCACAGCCATTGGTTCTGCATCCACAGATTCAACCAACCAGGAACTGCAAATAGCAGGAAAAGCAAGTGTTACACTGGTCCTGATGTGTGCCATGTGGTTAAGTCTACAGTGGCTGCATCTAAACTCAACAGGTACAGTTTTCTAGTAACTGTTCTCTAAGAAATACAGTATAACACTGCTTATGTAGCATTTACAATGTGTTAGGTGTTGTGACTCGAAAGTTACTTAAGGTATAGGAGAAGATGCGCATAGTTACATGCAAGCGCTGTCCCACTGGATGTAAGCAACTGGGGATTATGAACATCTGGGGATGATGGCTTCTGCCAGGCATCCTGAATTGATCCCCCATGGATACCGAGAGATGACTTTCCGTAATGACAAAGAACATGACCGTGACTGGGCTGCCATCTGGGGAGTGTGAGTCATAGTTACTAGAAGTTCAGCATTTTGAAGTGTCTGACTGACACAGTATAGATCTAAGTTTCCTCCATAATGTAAAGGGAAAAGCAAATTTATTTCTCCAACTCCACTTCCTCTGTCTGCAGCCCCCTTCCTGCCCTTCTGCGTATCTAGTTATTACTTATTTTTAAAGAAAATCAGAAAACAAAATGGGTTCTCTTTCCTATTTATTTGCAGGAAATGATCATAACGTCTGGCATTTAAGAGATACCTCTGTTCTGCGTGCTTTTATCTGCATGTATTGTCTAATTTGCAAGATGACCGTCGGAGGCACAAGTTCCTCATGTCCCTGGGTTACTAATGAGAAAACTCTTTTGAAAAGTAAAACTAAGAGATCTTGAAATCAAACTTTTACTGCACCTAACGATGCCACATGGGTCTGTGAATCCGAAAGTGTCTATCTTTGGAGCTGTTCAATGCCATGTTGTTCATCATGGCAAAAAGATGGAAAAGCTTAAACATATAACAATATAGACTGGGCTAGATAAGTCATAGCATGTCCATTACAATGAAAAATGATCATTAAGGTGAGAGTGTAAAAAAAAAATATTGCAAGGAAATACAAAAAAATGTAGGGCTATAGAAAGTGATTGGTTTTTGTTCAAAATAAATATCTACGAGCATCAAAAAGAACTAGGTGATGATATGCAGCAAAACAGTGATTACGTCAGGTCAGACCCATATTGTTTGCCTTTTTTATGATTTTTGTACCAATTTCTTGAGAAAACGGTGTCTTTATAACCAAGAAATAAACTGAAGGCTGAATTGAGACAGTGCTCTGAGCACAGCCTCCACCCTCTGCTTATCCACATGACCTTAGCTTCCCCTTCCCACACCCCAAATGCTAAATTCATCTATTTTATTCATTTGATATATATGTACTCATTCCTTCTGTGAGCCTGGCATTGTTTGGGCTCCTGAGAACACAACTGTGAATAAAACAAAGAATAAGATAAACCTGTAGGTTATCCTTTTTTCTAGTATTTATACCCTGTTGAGAAAGGTGAGCAAAAGGCAGAGAATAAGCAAAGAGAGCAAAGGTCAGGTGGTGAACATGTAATTGAAGATGATGTGGAGGATGTCATGGTAGCTAGTTTAGCATCAGGTAGTCTGGAATTTGTTCCTGAAAAGGTGACACTTGCTCTGAATAATAGAGAGACCTTTGGATCAGAGGAAACAACCGGTGCCAAAAGCAAGCAAAATCTAAACTTGCAGCATTAAGAAAGTTCCATGTGGCCCTCACACTGTTTTATGGCTGATCCCATGTACCCCACCACAAGCATCTCGTGGCCCACCTGTTGGCCTTCATTCTGTCTAACATGCAGTAAGACCTCACTATAAACCTGTTAAATCCATGAATGAATAAAAGAATGGAGAGCTTGTGCATTGACAAAAGATAGAACATTCTCTAGAGTAAATGTTAGGTTTTTAAACTTTCATGTTCATTATTTCTGCTCCTCATATTCCAACATATACAAATGCACACACACATGTGCACTCTTGAAGTTATCATTACAGGTTGGGAAAAGGTGGTCTATTTGCAAAGTTCAGGACATTCTAGTAATACAGCAAAGGAAGCAATCTTGACTGAGCAGACAGAGATTAGGTCTGCAGAAAACAAAGCTGAGAGGGTGATGCCAGGCTGGGTCTGAGTACTAGGCTTGATCTTTCCCAGATGTAGCATACCCAGCAATGTGCACAGTCCTGAGTTCCACTTTCCCTGCCTGTAAGATGATAGGGTGACCAATAGCTCTCGCCTACTTTATCCTTGTCTGAGTTGGTTCCCCGAGATGCAGGCCATTTTGGTTGTAAAATCAATGCTGTTCCAGGCAACTGGGATGGGTTGATCACCCTAAATACGAACTGCATGGTGATATAAGTTAATATGTTCTCATAAGCATTTGACTGTGCCTGGCACTTAGTAGGCCTGGAAATGAGAGCTCTTAATAAGTATTTAGCAGAAACATGCACCACCCCTAATTTTATTCAGTTAATGCACAGAGGTACACTTTACTGAGAAGATAAAGAGCTTCAAAAAGTCAATGGTCTATTAAAGACACAGCAATTGTGTTGGAGTCTCAAACTCAAACTTGGGGTCTGCTAAACCCAGAACCAAAGCACTTTCCTTTCTACAGTGCTACAGCTCCAGAGGCCAAGTATATTTTCAGCAACCAAAACAATTCCAACAGCTCTCATTTTTGTGCTATTTTCCCAAACTATAAATGTTCCCTTTCAGAAACAGCGTTGCAAAGTAGTGAGACTGTCTAGCTCACTCTGCGAATGTGAAATTGTGAAAGCACTGAATTCCTGGTATAGCGATAAAGTACATTTCGCTGAAAATTATCGTCAGAAATTATGTGGGGCGTTTTATTTTTCCACACAAGGATTCAATTATACAGTGAGGCAAGGACATTTCTGACTCCACGAGGAGATAATTTGTCATATCTGTACCTGACAAGATTATCAAGGCAGCTTTTGGTAGTGATTTCCGGGCAGTGGTTAGATTTCTCCCTGGATGTCTTCCTTATAGGTACACATCGTTATGTTTCTGGATATGTTTCACTCCACCGTGCTCAACAGCATCAGTCAAATTATCAAGGCAGTAAGTATGTCCTCTTGGCTGTGTGGTGTGGTGCTTGGTTTGAAGATCCACTGTTGAAAATTGTATTCCTCTTGCCCACCTCACATGGTTCTTGCAGGCCTTGCCCTGCTGGCATGACCACAGGGGTTTCACAGAATTCAATAACCACTTCAATAGCACTGCTGGCGCTCAATGAACTCTGAATAATGAAGAGTCCTCTGTAGGCTTCCAGCTAGGGACTGTAAATTACTGTTCCATTAAGCCCGCTGTTGCAGGTATAACCAGGAAGTGCAAAGCATAAGGGTGGCAATGTTGTCCCAGTCTTGTTGAAGGATGTGGGTCTTTCTCCGTAGGACAAAAAAATGGAAGTCTGAGTGTCAGCCCAGGAAATGCTACAAAAACAAAATATAGAGCTCCATTCAAATGGCAAGGTTCCATAGAAAGAACACAGCTCTCTCCATACTTCCCACTTCTCCTGGAAGGAGCTTGGAATAAATATTTTATAATCCAGGAAGAAGATGTTGCTTGGAGTTATGTTTTATGAACAAAATCCAAAATGCAGGCTCTGCTTGTAACATAAATTCAGAAGTTTGGAAGAGGTTACCAAGTGCTTAGCTTGGGTTAAATATGGGTCAATAAGCTCCACATGACCCAGCTTCCTCCTCATAAACTGTGGCCACCCACAAAAACCTTGAAGGCCTTGGCACAGGAGGGCCAAGCAAGTGGAAGGTCTAGTTCCACTGAAAGGTCAGTGAGGCCTTCTCTGTTAATTTGGAGAGCATCCCCGTCCTCAGAAGAGAGGATGAAAACGATGGTCTCCCCAGATTCCATATCATGGTCATGAAACTACTTGACATTCACCTTCTTTAAGAAAATTTCGTGGCCAGCATCCTTTCGTTCAGCACTGTCTCTTTCGTATTGAACTGAGTCCTGGAACAATTACTACAGCAGCAGCTATAGTTCCGGAAGTTCCTCACTTCCACCTGTGCCTCCCCAAAGATTCTGCTCCATGATCTCAGAGATGCTTGGTTTTCTCACTGCTACTTCACACGTTGCTTCTCAAACTTTTCTGTCACCAGATTTCAAACAGCTCAATACACTGAGCTCTTGCTATCATGAAGATCCAGCAGCAGAAACCTCACGTTTCAGGAAGAAGTTGGTGTGGAGCGTCACAGTTTTCATTTAAAAATTCAGGTCACTTGTGACTTCTTCTTAAGATATTCATGTGCATTTAAATATAATCACAATATCTACAATTTCACATTGGCTAGAATATTAAACTTTTCCCTACTTAAATCGTCAAGTGAAACAGATG
Organism: Dinomys branickii; assembly: GCA_004027595.1. NCBI lineage: Eukaryota > Metazoa > Chordata > Mammalia > Rodentia > Dinomyidae > Dinomys > Dinomys branickii. Next base: position 104,738 of record PVLD010003273.1, on the reverse strand, counting down.
CTTCAGAAAAAAAATGCACCATATTTACCTGAGGTCTCTGGCATCTTCTTTCATAGTCCCCATCATCAAATTAGCAGTAATAATAACAGTAATTCCAAATTTTGTCTCACCCTAGGAGCCACTGATTATAGATGTACTATTAATCTATGCATCATTCTGCCAATGGGCCTAGGACGCATCATCTATTGTAAGATCCATGTTACTTTCTGAAATCCGAAAAGTTTTCAATGTTAATTTTAGTGTGTATGAAATTTGGAAAGAAGACTTTTAAAAGGGAGGGAAGTAAACTAACCTATATTGAGCTTATTAGAATCCAAGGACTATGCAAAGTGCTTGCATACATTACTTCATTGACTTTAGTCCCTATAACCCTCCTGTCAAGCCAGTACTGTTTCACTACAAAATTGCAGATGAGGAAAACGAAGTTTTGGACAGATAAATAGCTTGCAAAGAACCACAAATCTGTTATGTAATAAAGCCAAGTTCTGAATCTTCACCTTGTGAATCTGCAAGTTATATGTTGAATGCCTCCATGTCATTTCCTGTATCTTGGCTTATCTGTACTCCAGTTGGAGAAGCAGGTGGTGGGTGCTCAAAAATGCAAAGTTAAGCATGGCGGTTTAAGGTTTGTAATCCCAGCACTCTGAGAGGCTGAGGTGGGAGGATCGCAGGATCAAGTCCAGTGAGGGCAGCTTAGAGACTTAGCAAGATACTGTCTCAAAAAAAAAAATACACACACACACACACACACACACACACACACACACCACATATTTTAAAGTCTAAGGAAGTAAGAAGTAATAAAGTTAGTTTAATCTCTAGTGTTAGAAAAAATACACATGGATAAATAAGTTGCTACCCAGCTGTGGCAGATCTGTGCTTTCAATACTGGTCACCACCCAAGGAATATCCTGGACTGCAGACACAGAGATCACATGCAGTTCTTCACCAAAGAAAACCACTCAGCTCTCACCAAAAACCTGGAGACCAAGAACTGTCAGGAACATGGTCCTGAGATTTCACCTGCCCCCACAATTAAAACGGTGCTCTTCCTCTGTGTATCGGCTGCCTCATCCAGTAATGCGCACACTGTGCATGGATTGTCTACCACATTCCAAGGAGCGCGCTTGGAAAGGACCTGGGAATAAAGTAGTCTAACAAGATCAGTGTATAGTCCCTACCCTCCTAGAGCCTGTAGTCTGGTGAGGTGTATGAATTTGTGCTTAAACCTCCACTCCTAAGGCCAGATCATCCAGCCCTTTACACCTTTCTCTCTTGCTCACCATTTTAACCATATGCATAGAAGTAGATGCTTTTCAGCTGGGCCCCACTATTCATGCCACCTCAAATCCCACAGAGGTTTCAGAGAAAGGAAGTAGCAGGGAGCTCAGTCTGAAGCAGTCCAGACTCCTGTCCACGTGTGAGCCACAGATACCAGGCGCGAGGAAAGGCTCTTGTTGCTCCTAAACACACACCCAGAGGGGTCCAGAGCACACAAAGGTAGGGATTTCAGAGGTCTCCCCTTAAATCCCTCATTCACAAGAGAACAGTCTAATCCCTACCCCACCCCCAACAGTTTACTCAAGGCAGCCATGCAGTGCCCGTCCTCCCTCTGCTAGGAGGACTTGAGCTTCACGGCACTCAGACCCTTCTTGTACTAGGACGTCACATGGAATGTCTTCCTTCCCTCTGTGCTGCCCTTTAAGATCCTGTTTAACCTTCAAGATCTTCCTCAAAACCTACTTGTCACAGCCCTGGCCATAGCTCTTCAACCATGGGGGAAACGTGGCAGACTACAAGGGAGTAGGAAAACAAGCCAGGTCCTAACTGCTCATCTGCTGGACTTCTGCATTCATAAAATGTAGGTGTTGAAATCAGAAACTTCTGTAGCCCCGTCCATATGAACCCTTACAGGTAACCACTGATGGTGCTTAAATGTCATTTTTATAAGTGTTACAAATGTTTTTGTAACTTTATTTTTCTGACTCCAAAATGACTTTTATCATCCCATTTACAGACAAGAGGGTTCAAACGCAGGCATGCCTGGCTCAAGAGTCCTTAATCTTTGTAGCACGATGTACTGCCCACCTCCAGGCATTTCTGGGTTCTTCCTCTCCCACTAGTATTCTAGAGGCTCATTTTACTTCTCCTCCTCCTCCTCCTCGTCCTCCTTCTTCTCCCTCTCCTCCTTCTCCTTCTTCCTTTCCCTTCCTCCTCCTCCTTTGATTGGGAAACAACAAACAGCCTTTATCTTTATTCAAGTCTCTCAAGGCACAGAATAAATACCCGTGATGAAATTGCCAGGAAAGTACTGACTTAAATCAGGCACGGTGGGAAATGGTTGACTGCAATCTCAGTTTGCATCTGCCAGGGTCTCTGAGTGACCCTCCTCTTCTCTTCCAGTCCTTGCCCTCACTCCACCAAAGAATGGAGATGTGAGACTCTCAGTGAGAAATGGGGGAGTGCAGCCTGGAATAGTGCAAAAGGAATGTTTTTACAGAGGAGGCAAATACAGAGAAGGCAGAAGAGGAACTATCTTGGCAGCAGTGTGGCGCTACAAGACAGGGACATCCTTCCTGGGATTATGGTGAGTCTGAAAGATGCTTCATACTAATCAGGATAAGCTGGTTTCTAAAAATACCTGCTTCACTGGTTGGTGGTCTAGGCCAATCAGGGCCTGTGTTTCTGGGAGGGGGACAGGGTCAGCATAAGTAAATGTGAGTCACTTTCATAAGGACAAAGGTGGGTACATTTTCTCAAGTACATGGTACACAGATAAGTCTGTGGTGATCTTATAATGCCCAGCCAGAGATGTGCTTTACAACTGTCCACCACAGATACACATGCGATGAATTTACAATGTTCATCATCTGGTTTTGTGCTGTGTTTTTTCTATGTCCCTTTGATCCACTCCTTACTCCTGCACTCTGGGAGGCTGAGGCAAGAGGATCACAAGTCATATTCCAATCTGGATTCAGTGGATAAGTGAGACCCTGTCTTCATGTTTAAAGTAAACAAATAAGAGTGGAGTAGAGGCTAAGCATGCAGCTCAGTGCAAAGGCTCTATATCCAATCCCGTATTCCAAAAAGAATATACTAACTTAAACTGTATCCATAAGCATCTCCAAAAAGTGTTAAAGATGTAAAAAGGTTGTCCAGAATTCAGCTGTTAAAGCTACATCCCACCAATCAACAAATTTAACTTGCTTCTTATTGCAGCACTTGCTTTATTGGGCTACTCAAAGAGAATACGAAGGTTCAAATACAGAGCTTTATACACAGATTCATCGAATTGGTCAGTTCATTTTCTTAAATGATCAGCTTCAGCCAAACAACTTATGACCCAAGTTACTAACTCAGTAACACCCACTCAGGCTATTAAAAAATAACTCATCTATATGTAAACCTCACTAATATTTTCAAAGTCAACCCATATAACCTATACCCAAGAAAAAATATATTTATTACCTACCACTATTACTCCTTCAAAGCTTGAGGTTGTCTAAGTTCTGAGCAGATACCTTTTATCATCCCCAATAAATTCTTATAATTTTCTTATCATGTTGGGCACAGCTTGACAAGAATTGAACTTCAATACAAACTAGACTGAGTAACACAACCTATTTAGTGCTCAAAGTAAGCCTGCCAACATTAGAACAAAAGTAATGTCCAGCTATTAACTTCTATGATGCTTCCTAGTGACATAAAGCCCTAGCTATTCTTTTTTCTTTTTGAGACTGCAATTCCCTGCTTCAGCCTCCCGAGTACTGGGATTACAGGTGTAAGCTACCACACCCAGCAGCCCTAGTTTTTAATAGTTTTTTTTTCCCCTCCAAATGTTGTACTAATTTATACATTTCTCCAATTCTATATAAATTAACTGTGTACTTACAGGATGCTCTAAGCATCACTTCAGATTTCTATCTACTCTTCCAGTTCTTTGTCTTTCCCAGTGAATAATTTTAAAATGTCCCACTTTATTCTGAAGGAAGACAAGTTCCATTATTTGACTCGGATGTCCACTGGGTTTCACAAACTCATTCTAAATAATACAGCAACAGTCAGATCTTCTGATTTCTGCTCTAAGTTCTCGGGTCTACCCTTTCTAGCTAGATGTACATAGCTTTTTTTTTTTTACATGAACAGTACACTCAGAAGCAGGTATGTTTTATTAGAAATGGAAAGCTTTTATAGGCTCTCAGCCAAATTTTAAACCACTCAAGATTTCTACAGAAGAAAAGGCTATTTACAACCTTTCCCTATTTTAGATTCCCCTGTTTACTACATGGTTCAGTTTTAAAGGGTAGTTGATATAGCAAACTCATGAGGAACCATCTAGAATATTAAAAGCTTTGTTCCCAAGCCTTTATATTTACTTCCTTCTCTTTTCTCCCCAGCATATCAAGGCCTTGCTTGGTTTCTCTCGCAAGACTGAGTGTAGGCATTCCCCGATCTACCAATCCATGGGGCTCACACTAAGTTGCTCTGTGTGAGCGTTAATGACATTTTTTCCTAAATTAAACCATTAAATTTCCTTCATATTTGGGACCACGTATAATCTTAAGGAGCTGAAAGCAAACACAGGGTGATAGTCTCTAGATAAGCGCATGTGAGAAAATGCCTTGGTCCATCAAAAAGAGAGCAGTGAGAAGTCTCATGCTTACTGTGAAATAACCTTAGTCATTATTGCAGGTCATAGACAATATTTATGAGGTCATTTAACTCTCTTCACTTCTCTACAAAATGCCAAACAATCTTCCACATAATGTGGGCACTGGTAAGGGTTAGATGAAGAAGCAAAAAGATCAGCAGATGAGGGGATGAGGACATGGTTCCATGGAGGATGAGATGAGAGATACAGGCATTATTTGATGAAAAGATGAGCAAATAAATGGGAACTGGAATTTTAGGACCATCATTCCCTGGTCCTTTAAATAAAATAGTTTTTGTCTGTAATGTTGGTGATAGAAGTTTAGAAAGTTCCATTAACATTCACCTCATACATCTGTCCGGAGCTGCCCCTGGCCTAGCACCTCCATATTCCCTCTCCAGGCTTCAGTGCAGCTGTTTTTACCTCTAAGCCTCAGCTTACCTTGTTCTCTTGCTTCTAGCCTCACCCTCCTCCCATTTCTGATGCCGACTGCGTCTGCTCCTTCCATCTTAGTGGGCGTGGCCAGCTAGTTCAACCTTGTTTTGTGTACTCTGTCCATCTACGTATGGAAATTGGCTCCCTGGCTTGAGCTGTGAGTGAGAACCCGTGTGACTTTGTTTGTTCCCTTTGTCCTTGTCTATATAGTGAAGGATTCTAATGTGATGGTGTATCTGTCTGTCACCAGGTCCCCAACTTTGATCAGGATTCAGGCCACAGGCATGTAAGGAAGGTAAGAGTCTCTTCAACTCTAGGGGAAAGTGTGTGTAAAAGTAGCTTATAAATTCCCAGTCCTCATGTGAAATAATGTACTCTTAGGAATCTTTAGCTTTCTCTACAACTCAAAACCATTTGAATGTAAATTCAAATTTGTAAGCATCCAGATGGCTGGTATTCAAAACAGCCCATCTGTTACTGTAGGCCCAATGTCCTATCTAAATAAGTGACAGGACAATAAGCAGGAGATGTCTGTGTGTGTCATCTTGTGGACATCTATCCTATCAATCATAAGTATCATAACTGTGCAGCAAACAGAAAAGGAAATATACCTGGATTCTTAAATTTATCATATGCACAACCAACTGAGCAATGTGAACCATTTCACCAGTAGCAGATAAAATAATTGTGTTGGTTTTGGCTGTGTTTTTGTGCTTTGCAAAAGATCATATCAATTACTTCAAGGTGAAAGTATTTATTTATGGTAGCAAAAAAGGTGAAACATTTCATGGGCAGCACCTCTGTCCTGATTTAATTTTTAAAATCAATGTTTACTAAACAACCAGTGTGTGAGAGGTTACTCTCATGAAGGTAAGAAGCTAATGTCTCATGGTTTTGATGTTGGGGATCCCCAAACTTAATTTCATGGAGACATAGTGTGCCTTTATGTGAGAATTAATAACCCAGCATTTATTGGACACTTATGAAACTCAGATACATAACATTATCCTTTTGTATCACAGAAGAGTCGTTGCTTACCTGCAGAAGATACTGAAAGAACTCCATTGTGTTTTCTCTCCAGCCTAGAAAGAGTTTCATGGCTGCTATCATTAGGTCCTGGTTTTATGACCTGTTAAGTGAGATAAAATCAAAGAAATGGGCTCCTCAGTTTTACTGAGAGTGATACGAGACATGAGCACAGTCTCTTCCCTGAGAACACCAGCCTTACTTGCATGTGCCGAATGTCTCTGAACGCTGATGGAGTCAAGGAAAAGTCAAGAAAAGTAGCTTTCAAAGCAGCACTTGATAGAAGAGCTTAACTTCGTCCCCTCCTCTCATTCCTTTTGCCTCACTAAGTAGGAAGCCCCTGAAAGGATCCCAGAATGGGTTGCCTGCATTTACTGTCATCTCAGTTTGCTCACGCAACTTCTTTTGAAGATCTCCACTGCAGTGTCCAATCTGTCCCCTCAGATAACTCAATCCCAACACAATATGGCCTTCAATCTCCCTGCAGCATTTAGGCTCCACTGCTGCAGGCATTGGCCCACGTTTCTAGAGATTCTGCTCTACTTGATGCTGTATGACCTTGGAGGACAGCGCTGGATCAGTGTCCTGTGAAGGAGGCAGGGAATTATTTGAGCTTCAGTTTTGGCCTCCAAGAGGGTCATCGGATGTTTTCATGAGTTTGCCTAACAGTAGAGTCCCTTAGGGCAGGTTTTTATTTTGCCTCTAAAATAAGACAAACCAAAAACAATAAAACACAGCCTGTTCTGGTATCATAAAATATGCGATGTCTCCTTTCAGTATGATTTTAACTTCACCTTGGAATTGGTGAGGAAGAGTCTTTAGGTCTTTTTAGTCTTGATTTATATCCTGCCTTCCTCATGGGGTAGCTGCAATTCTTATTAGGCTGATTTCCACCCAAATATCCTTATACACATTATCTCTTAACTTCCCATTGAGGAACTACTTTTTCCATTGTTTGACTGGTTAAAATTCCTTAATATTCTCTCAGATTTTAGTTAACTACTTTGGGATTTGTGAGAAAAACATACCATCGATAAGCTCAAAAGAAATAACTTACAATGAGATCAATGGAACCATCAGTCATGTTTCCCTCATACAATTTAAATCTTTAATTTAAGGACTGGAAAAGCTATCTTGCTGGTTTTGTGACTTTTGCCTTTTCCCAGAAAGCTTTTCAGTCTCCCTTAGAGAACTTAGCAAATATAATTTCCATTAAGTGGACATGAAGTCATTGTCATAGATGGGAAGTATGCTTAGGCACTGCAAAATAGTTCTACAACACATTTTACAGACTTTGCAAATCATAACCCATTTTGTAGATGGCTGACCCGTCCAAGAAAAATAAAGAAATAAGGGTGAGATTTCTATTTTCTATAAATCATGCTTCATTCCAGTTTCCCCTCAATATCAGAGAAGGGTAACTGATGCTATTTGGATGAGCTCATTTAAACACATCAAACCCTTTACACAAGATTAATAAGAATGAGTCAGTGATGCTAGTGGCAAAGCCATCTCATCTAAAGACTTCAAGAAGTAATATACAAAGCAGGATTACCACTGCTCAGTCTTTAACATGACATGCATAAAGTCAATATCTCAAGCTCCTTTGGGAGTTACTGCCCAACATGCTGTTATGAATCGTCATAATGACCTCAACCAGCCCCTCCCATCCAGTGGGGAAAGTGGAATTTCTCAGCCTTCAAGGAGAAACTCAAATCTGGGCAGTTTTCAGAGCCTGTGGACAAGGTGATGGTTTTCTAGAAGACAAATGTTAGGCATAGAATTTTCCTAGATGCCATGCTATAATCAATTCCCTCTGCTTAAACCAAGGGAGCCAATCTTACTCACTGAGAAAGCTTAGGAACAGCAAAGCTTGGGCATGGTTAGGAACCATCCCCAGTGATGTCTCTGTCCAAGAGCACTCAAGCAGCAGGAGTTCTACACCATCCATGAGGACAAGGGCCTCAACATTTCCTCCTGGGGGTCTGACCTTGTATCTCACTGGTTGAAAGCAGTTCCTGCTGACTGATCTCTCTGAATCCATAAATGTTTATAATTTCTGGCCTTTTTAACTTCAGAGAAACAAGGAGCTTCTTCATTACAATTTGGAGAATTGAGTTTCCACAATTTCTCCCATCAGTGTTCTGAAATTTGAGTTCCAATGGGGAATGGTTTAAGGATAATGCAGAGAAGAAATGGTTTAGGATTTATCTAATCTAGTAGTCTCAACCAGGGCCCATTCTGTTTTCCAAAGGATGCTTAATAATGTTGAGATACATTTTCAATCAAAACAGTAAGGAAGAGTTTCCCCTGGCCTTTAGTAGATAGAGGCCAGGGAGGATGGGAAACTCCTTATGTGGGACACACTTCCACTGCGAGGAAGTGTCTGTCCCCAAGTTCAACAGCGTCATTGTTGAAAAGCCCTGCACTAGCAGAAAGGCAAAAGCGTAAGTTTAACCGATGGTCAAAGCTCAAGCTTAACCATGGATAAAAACCGTTTCGCGCCATGTTACATGAGGCAAAGACAAAAAGCGGGCCAATTATTCCCAAGGTGGAATAATGAGAAATCTCTGACAAGAAGTACTACAGAAACCATGTACGTGATAACACCACACAAGCCAAGAAATACACGTGGCCTTACAGTTGGCCATGACGTTACAATATGATTTGGAAAAGTAAACTCCAAACACGACTGGAAAAAAGAACTGATACCCAAACAGATTCCCCTCTTGGGGTGCAATAGAGTTGACAGGGCCCCCAAGTCCTCAAGGCGTTAATTTCTAGAAAAATTGGAAGAGGTGAGCAGAGGATCTAAGATAAACATCAGCTGTGAGTGATTCTTAAGCCACAGTTGAAGCGAGGTCTTGAAATGTTATTTTTTCATTCATTTTTCTGCCTTTGTATCTCCCCTATGTGAGAAACTTGGCATACACACTTGGCGCCTATATTATCCTCTGGCCAATACTTTACCCCGGTTGCCTTAGCAACTGTCAATATTTGTCTGGTATGTCACAGCCCTATTTGGCTGATGTCTGGTTCAACACCTACTTGTGAAGTTTAGGGAAGAGAGACACCCAGCGGCCAAAGTTAAGAGGGCTGTAGGCCATCTCCTGCTTCCTTTTATTTTCACGTGAGAAATGTTGAGTAATTTTTAAATCTGATCCCCCTTTAAGAACCGACAGTCCCCACAGTAAAAGTTATGGAAACAGAGAAGAACATGGGTTGGTGTGCTTACTTTGCCAGTAAAAGGCTTGATAGTAAATATTTACACTTTGTGGGCCATACAGTCTCTGCCGAAACTACTCAGCTCTGCTGTCAGAGCACAGAGCAGCACTGAACAATATGTAAGCAAATGAGCCCAGATGTGTTCCAATAAAATTTTATTTATAAAGCAAGCATCAGGCCAGATTCAGTCCACAGGCAATGGAGATAGAATCTCTATGCTCTTCCAACCTGGACTTGTCCCTGCCGCCTCAACTCCCCCAGGTTTCAGGGCAATTGGAAGAATCACTACAGAAAGACAGGACAGCAACATTCAGTTGTTAACATTCATACCACAATTCAGCATGCTCAAGGCATTGCTCTGAGTATAGCAAGGTAGCCGCCATGCACCAGGCACTTGCCATGAACTAAATGTTGTGTCCTCCCCAGATTCAGATGATGAAACTCTAATCCCCAGTATGTGATATGTGGAGATGAAGCTGTGGAGGTCATTTGGTCATGAGAATGGAGCCCTGCTCAACAGCATTTGTGCTCTTCTAAGAAGAGAACTTCCTTCTTCTCTGTTCTGGCAGCTACAGTGAAAAGTGACTGTCAGGAAGAACATCTACACCACCCACCACATCCGCCAATACCTTGATGCTGACTAAACCATCCAGTCTCTGGTGTTCTGCTATAGCAACCCAAACTGATCAAACAGTAACATAATATATACATAAAATGCACTGTAAGTCAAATAGCAGTAACTGATGCTGTCAGAAAACTTGATGGGAAATCAGGACAGGGAATGCTGAGTTTAAGAAACATTGAATTTGGAAGATATCAAATTCTGTTGCTGCTTTATAACAACTGTTACTATTTTTATTATTATATTTCTAGAATGTTTGGCTACAGTCATCAGTCAAGCCTTTGACCTCAAATTCCAGTTAAAATCAGAAATGAATAGGAAATGTTCAAAATGCACTCTGAAGGAAAGCTTAATTTTTAAGTAAACAGGACATACATATTTTTTCATTATTGTGAGGCCAGTGGAAGAGAAGTGGCTTTTATCCCTACCTCCAGAAGAATTCTAGATTGAAGTCAGAGACCTGATGTCTCTCCAAGTCTAAGCTCCTGTATACCAGTCTACTCAGCTTTATCCAGACCAACGGATTACCAGCTCTGCAGAAATTACTCCTGCACCGAGCACTGCAGCAACTCAAAGTCACCAGACTTTTCTCATTTGAGATAAAAATGAAGCGATCTTTAAATGTATAAGAAGTGTCTGTTCTTACCTCCATCTATGTCACTATGATCTATGTCTCTAGGATTTTCCCACCCTAACACACACACACACACACACACACACACACACACAAACTCCTTCCCTGAAGCATTTACAGAACCCTCCAAAATAAGCATTCTCATGATCACACTTCTGTCTCTTCACTACTGACACCATTTGAAAACCTTCTCTAGCTTTTTGAGCTATCTCTGATTTTCCAACTCAGTATTTTTCTATTAAATTGCTTGAGACAGGGTTCCATTCTCATTCTGAGAATTCTAATGGAATGCCCCCAAACTGGCCAACTTTGAAGTGGCCAGAGGTCCTGGGTTCTTAGGAAAGGTGGAAAGAAGGGCCCAAACCAGAATCCCCTTGCTTACTAATTCACTTATTCAACATTAATTGAGCATTAAATATTAATTCATTCATTCAACAAGAACTAGAACCCCTGAATTTACTCATTTGTGTAGAGTTTAGAGTTTAAGAGTAAGGACTTTGTGTCAGACATACCTGGGTCCAAGACATACTCTGACACCTGTAAGCTTTGTGATCTTGGCAAGGTCTTCAGTCTGTCTGAGCCACAGTTTCTTCTTCTTCTGTAAAATGAGAATCATAATGACCCTGTCTCATGAAGCTGCAGTCATATATGGGACACTTTTTATCATCTTGGAACCTGGATCAAAACACAGTGCTGTCATCCTTACCTCGGTTCCAGGCTCAGGTTTGGTTCTGGAGATGAATATTTCTGTTTCATGTGCTTCATTGGATTGTGCTAAATGCACCCCAGAGAGCCAGTCATGAGCAGAGCAGGACAGCCACGGTGGCTGTAGGTGGATTTGAGAATTAAAGTTCTCCGAACAGGTAACCTTCTGCTCACCTCCAACTGCTTTCCTGCTGGTGTCGGAAAGTCACCTTGTTTGGTTTTCTATTTGGGTCCCTTCTCTTTGTCTAGAGAGTAGTTTTTCCCCGTACTTGCTTAAGATGGTAAAAAGTTTTATCCACTTCATAACAAAAAAGTTTTAATCCACTTCTTTAGTTCTGCTATTTCTACAGCTTCTAAAGTATAATTTGAATGTTTGCATCTTCATCTCCACCCTGGCTCAAGGCACAGGCTGTTCTTGCCTGGATGACTTCCAAAGCTTCCCGACAGATCTTCCATTTCCTCTATCTGTGCTCCTGGTTCTCACAAAGCATGTGAATAGCCCGTTCCTCTGTTTAGAGTCATGCAGCAGCTTCCCGTTGCACTTTTATCAAAACCCAAATTCATTACCTTTGGGTGGAAAAGATGAGCCACTATTGCCTGAAATCTTTTCTCTCCTTCTCTAGTTATAGGGTTAAAACAGAGCAGCAGATGGGAGGCCAAGGGACACAGATCTGAAATGTAGTGGTGTTGTTTTCACTGTTTTAATTTTTACTTATTACTATAATTATTTGACGGTTATTATTGCACAGTTTCTGTGGACCATATTATAGGCAACTTAGGTGGTTCTGGCACAGAAACTTTCATAAGTTTGCATGAGATTTCAAGATATTGCATAAGGATGTAATAATCTGAAGTTTTTATTAGGACGAAAAGATCTTCCACACTCACTAACATGGCTACTGGAAGAAGGCTTCAGTTCCTTACTGTCCAATGGCCACAGGACTTATTTCCACTCTACAGGTGAGCAAGCTCACAAAACACCAACTGGCTGTCCCCAGAGCAAGTGATCCAGGAAAGAATGCAAGCAGGAGGCCACAGCATCTCCTCCTGTTAGAAGTGAGCCATTAAATCAGGTTCACACAAAAGCGGTGGCAAATTCAGCCTCGCCTTTCAGAGGGATTCTTAACAAGATTTATGCACTTGCTTTAAGTCAGCACATCTGGGACTGGTTTTTCCATTAGAATGTGAGTAGATGTGAAATTTGTCACATCTGGCTCAGTTCTTTAAAAAAACAAGTGGCTTGTTTCATGCTCTAGAAGTCTTTCCCCTGGCCAGTTTCAAAAACATGACCAGATCCTGGAAACAGTAAAGCCAAATGTTTAAAGAACTTTGGGTTTCTGAGTCACCATATTAAAGAGAGCTTGGCACTCACCAACCATTTTAGATATTAACTTCAATGACAAATAAAAGGACATTTTTGTTTGAGTCCTCACTTGAGGTTCCAATTTGTTATGGAAGTTTAGCTTGACCTAACCTATACCTACGGCTTCCAAGGCCCTGTGTGGAAATAGCCCCTTCCCTCCTCTCAGGTCACTGTCCTCAAATCCCCAACCCAAGCTACACCACTGTCCTCTCTGATACAGGGGCATCCCAAGGTCTCAGATCCTGTGCTTTGGTCTCTGCTGCTCCTGCCTAATGTCTGTTGACTGGCTCCTGTTCCCCTTTGGGACTTGCCTGCATGAAAGTTACTAAGTGCTCACTTGCGCTGGCCATTCTGGCTAAAGAGAGTCCCACATTGCACATACCATCCACCTATCTTGTAGCACTTACCAGAAACTGGAATTTATTTCTTCTTTATGTCTCTTGCACTAGTCAGTTAGGTTATTCAGGCTACAGTCCACATTCTGTAGAGTATTTTCAAAATATTCACTTCCTATTACACATTCCCGTCCTGCTGAAGTCAGGTGTGGCCGTGTAACTTTTCCTGATCATGAAATGTAAATGCAAATGATATGTGCAAAATTTCTGAGAAGGGATCTCATCTGGGTGCAAATGCCCCAATTCCTGCTCAGGAGGAAAAGAGATGAGAAGGGGAAAATCAGGAGTTGCTGGTATGGCTTGTGACTAGATGTGCCCCCCCAAACCCTCATGAGGGAATAGGTGGGACTTTTGGGAGGTGGCTGAATCTAGGATGCGTGATGCTGGGATTAAGGGTGTGTGGTCACTAGCTTAGTCCACTGATTGGTTTGGTGTAGTTCTGGGTGTGGATAATGGGAAGTCATGCCCTGGATGTGGGTGGCACCATGCAAAGGGCAGGTGGCCCAGAAGGGATCAAAGAGAGAGGCAGGCTGCTGCTGCCCTTGCTTGCTGCTTGCTTGCCAATTCTTTTCTGTTTCACTGATTTTCTGCTTTCTGCCTGCCATAAACTGTTTCTCCTCTGTGATGCCCCTCTGCCACGCCACCCTGCCTTGGAGCCAGCTGATTATGAGCTGAAATACCTCTACAAACTGTAAGACAAGGCCCTAGGTTCAATAACGCTTTCCTCCTTTAACTTTGGGTGTTGAGTATTTTGTCTCAGCAACAAGAAAAGTAACTAGCACAGTGGCTTTAAAAAAAAAAAAGTGGCCATAAAATACCACAACATTGAATCAACCATTACAAAGTGACAGTTAGTACATTCATGAGTTGCTTTTGTTCCTGTGTGACTTGGAACAGTGAGCAGCTCCCTGTTGGAAGTAACTGCCATAGAATTTGGAAATGAAAGCTATTGGGAAATGCCCTCTCCCTGGTACATTCTGGTCAGTGATTAAGAGTCTTGACCTCCACTGGGCGAATGGAGAGGACAAATGCCTAATCCTAGCAAAATGACTGAGATACGAAGATAACTAACATAAGGGTGGGGGATTCAGCTCAGTGACATAAGCGCCTGCCTGGCAAGTGCAAGGTCCTGAGTTTGATCCCCAGTACCACAAAAAAAAAAAAAAAAAAAAAAAAAAAAAAAAAAAAAAAAAAAAAAAAAAAAAAAAAAAAAAAAACCAAAAAGATAACTAAAGTAAAACTAGGAAGGAGTTATTCTGTATAAATTTAGGGTTTCTTTTGAGATTCCTATGATCACAGGGAAGGTAGGAATAATCAAGCATTAAAGCCCTTTTTCTTATAATTTTCCTATGTGATTGCAGGAATTTGGAATGGCAGAAGAGTTTCTTTTCAAACACTCCCATCACTAAGTAAAGATGGGGAGAGACCCCGGATGTGTGGCTCAGTGGTAGAGCACTTTCCTAGTGTGGTCCTTTTCAGTACCAGCGCAGAAAAAAAAAAAAAAAAAAAAAAAAACTTGGAAGGGGGTTTGTGGAGAGAAGAGAGAGGCTGAGGTGAGGATTCTAGGCCCTCACGAGCTCTCACCTTTAAGTTTAGAATCACTTTGTCAGCAGTAAACTGGTTCCACTGAAAGAATGATGGTGTTGGGAGAATGTCCCCGGTTAGAATTGATTTTATTTCCAATAAATAACAAAAAAAAAAAACCTATCAAGTCCTTTATCAGAATTCAGAGGACGCCATAGCTTGAAGTCCAACGAAATTAATACAACCTACTGCTCAGAGTTACAATTTCTGCTTTGTTCAAGAACTCTATCCAGTGACCACAACAACCGAGTTTTAAGATTGGAAATAAACTAAAAGAATATGTGTCCTGACCCTTTTTCTTTTATAGATAAGAAGACTGAAAATCCCTGCTGCTCTTCAACAGAAGGCTGTGCAGCCTTGGGAGAACAGCTGTCACTACTGGCACCCCCTAGTGAAGGAGGGTGGGGGTGGATTTTCAAATTTACATGTAACTACAAGGTAACCCATTAATATAAATTCATACTTTGGTCCATTAAAAGAAGGAAAATGAGAAAGAAGTAAGCAGACAAATGACCATTCCTCTTCTCATGGATTTTATGAAGCACATTTCATCATTGAGAGAAAGTTATAACATAGTGATCAGATAATGCAGACATGAATGTTTTAACATGGAGCTGATCCAAGGACCTAAGTAAGTTTCTGCACTTTACCTGACACGGCGGACTGCTGGTGCATGGACTGTAAGTCACAGGTACACATCCTAACGTACAGAAGGAGGCCACTCAGAAAACTGTAAAAAGATGCACTAAAAAGCACGCTATAGATAGAAGAAAAGAGAGAGAGAGAGAAAGATAGAAGATAAAATAAAGACTTAAACCCTAACATTTCAATGTAAATGGCCCAAGCATATGAATTAAAAGTAAAATATTGGCAGGGTGGATAGGGAGAGACAGACAGACAGAGACACAGAGACAGATAGAAACTTCAAAGAGGTCAAAGAAGGGAGCCCACAGAAAGCGAAGGGAGAATGGGGAGATGGAACCTTGCCGATGAGCATGTGTCTGGCCAGTTTTCCTCTCAACCGTGTACTGTGCCTGGGACAGACTGATCACCATTCCGACAGTCTATACCCGCCTCTTTCATTGTCTTCTTTAACTAGGTGTATTTTTGCTACCAATGAATGGATTGAAACTCCTAGTTTCACTTCTTTCCCTATAAGAGCTTAGTTCTTAGGGTTTATCCCTCAGCGTCCTTTTACCAGTACCCTTAAGTTTCACAATCCTTTATTTTGTCACTATGCTAATATTCTACCCAGAATCAGCACAGCAGTCTACTTTCTCTTTCATTGTGCTGCCGCTGAAAATATTTACTAACAGGGCGAATCACTGCCACTACAGTTATGGTGCCTGTTCTCAGCTAAGCTTTCAAGGCTCCTAGGCAAAGCTTTTCACCTCCGCGTGACCCAGTCCCTCTTCCACTCGTTGTAAATTTAACTCCAACCTTCACTGCTTCTTTATGCTGCTTACCACTTCTATCAAGAAAATAAAAACGATGGGGAAAGTTTCTGTTTGTTACAAATTCTGTTCCTCACACAGTCCCAAATGTGCCTCGTCTGGAGCTTTCCTTCAGTCTTTATTAAAAGATAAGATGTCCTTTCTGCCATTTGCGGTTTCCATTTTACCTTCTCGTGGGTGGGTTTTCTAACCGTATCTTTTCTGTTTAAAACTCCCCTACACCTTTTCCTCCTACAGTTCCTGCACTTCCTGGACGCACGCGTGAAAAGCTGAGCACACGTCTCACATCATCCCACGTGGCCATGTAGCTACAGACCCACTCCTTGCTTGCCAGGCACACCCGGGTTTCTGTCACAGTTACCATTCTCGTTGCTGAGACAAAATACCCGACCTCCAAAGCTCAGAGAGGAGAGGCTTATTTCGCTCACAATTTCTAGAGGTTTCCGTCCACAGTCAGCCTCCGAGGCAGAGTGGTAAAGCAGTGGGGCGTCGCAGAGGAAAATCAGTCCATGGCAAGGTGAATCCCATCTAACACGGTCATGACCGAGTTGGGGTCCCCTGAGGCGATCAGGCAGGGTTGAGCAGAATTCTGGTCCTTTGGCCTATTTTTCATTAAAAACATGATTTTTTTTTTTCAGGGACTTAAAAAGAAGTTTTTGCTAACGACCTCGACCCTTCCCTCAGGCTTACAAATGCCCAGTAGACGGCTAACGGTAGAACAAAACTCGAGCTGTAGTTTGTAAAACTCTGGGTCACCACTCCCTTGGCTCCGCCTACAGTTAACGTCAGTCACGTCAGGAATGGCTGCCTATCAGCCCTGCGTTCATCTAGCCTATCCCACTGCCCTTCAAGACTGGGGACACCCCCAAAAGACTTAGTTTTAATGCCCATTTCTGCGGACGCAAAGACCCACGCTAGCCAGTGACACGTGCCCCAGTAACTGTGAGCTGCCCGTCCCTTTTTTCTGTCTGTCCGCCTCGATCGTGCCCTGGCCCGGACTCCAAGTTCCAGATCGTCGATAAAATCGCTCTCTGCTAACATGCACCCCGGATGCCTCACACAGAACTTTTCCCCAAATACGCTTACCCTTCAATCACTCCTCCCCGCCTTCCCTTCCCTCAGCTCGCTTCGCTTGGCGAACGCATTTCATCAGGAAGACAGGTTCTAAGCGTCCTTTTCTCCTCCCCAGTATTCCCATCTCCCACATTCACTTGGCTAGGAAGCCCACTCAGGTGCACCACAGAGGCTTTCTGTCCCGTTCTCTATTTCTGCTGTAATATTCTGGATAAGCTGTTCGTCATTCCCTTCCTGATTATTATCGTAGACTCGCACTGCTAACGCGCCCTTCAGTCTCTCCTCTGCTGACGCCAGGGATCTCTCACCAAAATCAAATCATTAAAATTCAGTCCATTTCCAGGTTAAAATCTATCTGTGATCCCCCGTTCCGGCATACTAACCCGGTTCCCTACTAGTGCACCCATGTCTTTGCATCTCTGACTCCCGAACACGTCTCCATCCAAAATTTGCTTTCAGAGACCTAACTGTACCCCTGTTCAAGCTCCGCCCTCAAGAGACACCCTGACGCGTTAAGCCCCTGCCAGGAGCTCCTCATAAGTCTGATCTTTCACGCTGCCAAGCTTTTGTCCTGAAGTGCGCACCTCCTCCTTCTCTGCCTAGCTAATGGGGAGCCACTTTTCAAAGCAGAAGTCAAAGGTCATTTGCTCTTTTGCATAGCCGCTGCTCACCTCTCTTCTCCTTTGTTGCACTTATCCCGGTGAATAATCATTTCCGCTTATGCATCTACCTTCCTCATAACATTCTGAACTCTGAGAGCACAGCTCATAAGTAATTCCGCTCTCTGACTGTCAGACAGCCGACGTCAACATGCTGGTAGAGGGAGCAAATATTTTAGTGTATATGCTTTATTTTTAAAGTAGATTTTATTTGTTCAACCAATATTATGTGCTTTTATGAGCGAATAGATGTTTCTGGGGAAAAGAAAATTTTTCTTATATATTTTCATAGACAACTTTGACTCCGGAAACACTAGTGTCTGCGTTTTGGAAAACCCTGGCTGTTTACTGAATACCGCTTCTGTTCTGGTTTTTGATCTGGAAGCAGCCATTAAGGGGCGCCATAGGAACATATTTCTTTGCACAAGTGCAGGTGGTTTTAGGGCAAAAACTAGTTTTTGAAAACAAAAAGCTCTTATGTCTATATTTTAACAGCCAGTTCTGATTTTTCAAAGCAAAATAGAATATAAAGTTCTTATTCTTTGTCTCTATTCTTCATCTCACTCACAAATCTATCCCCTAACAGTCATTTGGATCTTCTCCAAGGAGAAATCAAACTTCCCATTTTTCCTCTGACTCCGGTGAATTCTTCATTTAAAAAACACTGTGCTTGCCTCTGCAACTACCTTCAAGCCATTTCAATGGAAAATGTGGAAGACAGAAAACTTAGTGGAATGTAAAGATAACAGGAAAATAAAGATGTGGTTTATATCTACTTTTGGTCTGTTCATATTCTGAGGGCAAATAAATAAATATAATTTTATACTTCTTTTCCTTTCCTGTCTTTATATATATATATATATATATATATACATAAATATGAAAAACATGTTCTATAATAGCCATTACAGAAATGCACATTAAAACCATGTTGACATTGCTACACACCTGTCAAAATGACTCATGAAAACCAGTAACCATCGCAGATACTGGAGAAAATACAGAGAAACTAGATCACTCACATTGCTGTAAAATGTAGGGATAAATTGTAAAATGTGAAATAGTGCAGCAGTTCTGAGAAATAATTTGGAAATTTTTTAAAACAATTAAATATGCAACAAACATACAACCAGTAATTTCAACCCTCTCATTTACCCCTAAAGAAATAAAAATATGTTCATGTAGACCAGAGGTGGCAAACCTCTGGCACGCATGCTGCAGTGGACTGTCTGTATCATTGAAACCTCTAAAAGGTTCGCTACCACTAATGCAGACACCTGCATGTGAATGTTCACAGAAACTTTAGCTGTAGCACCCAAAATCTGGAAACAAGATACATGTCTTTTAAAAATAAATGGCTAACAAACTGTGATGCATCCGTACCAGAACAAGGCTCCTTGAAGATGTGTGCACTTTGTTTCTACAACCTGTCATCACGTAACCCCACAGGGCCAAAGCATTTGCATGTGTGACTAAGAGTGTGGGCCAAGCAGCCAGGAAAACATGCAACCCTATTAGTCACCAAAAAGCACAAATTAAAGCCACAGTGTTAACACCTAAAACCTAACAGAGTCATGCATGAGAATATGAAGCACCTAGAATGCTCATTCATTGCTCCTGGTAGTGTGTATACAAAGGTACAAGCATCTTGGAAAAGATTTGGGTGGAATTTTTTGAGAGATAAATATATACCTACCTTATGACCTGGTCATCCATTCCAGATATTTACCTGAGATAAATGAAAGCATGTGTCCACGGAAACGCTTACCTAAGAATGTGTACAGAAGCTTTTCTGGAGTAGCCACACCTGGAGACAATTCTAACATCCAGCAATAGATAGTAAATGAATAGATAAGTAAATGATTCAGTGGAATGCTACTAAAAATAATTAACTACTCTGGGATGATAGGACTGTTTCCTGTGCTACCATGGTGATGGCTATATGACTCTGTGTTTTTCAAAACCCCACTAAGTAAATTTTACTACACACAAATTTCTAAAATTCAACCAGAATGGTATGGAGAGGGGAAAGTGATATATAGACTCTAACAATTGGGTGCAACTTTATCAGAAATGAGTACATAACCCAATGAGAAAGGGGTGAAGAAAAACAAACCGATTTAAATATCTGTTTAAAAGTATATCTTAAATGTGTGATTAACAACAAAAATTGTAAGCAAACACCATATTCTAGTTGCAAAGTTTGCTTTTACATGTTACAATTCAGGGTTACTCTTCTGAAACTACTTCCGGAATGAGTAGGGCTGCACAATTCAGTAAATAAGTTGTAGATAATGAGAATCAAGCCTCTTACTGCTAGAAAAAGAAAATATGAATACACAGAGGAGAGATGTTAGAGCCAACATCGTGGTGCTATGGCCCTGGAGTCAGAGATGTTAGTACAGCCGCGTGGTGACATGGTGTGTGTGTGTGTGTGTGTGTGTGTGTGTGTGTGCACGTGCGCGCGCACTAGAGTCTGCATATCTACAGGTGAACAGATGTGTCTATGTACACAGCTGGATACACAAATAATGTGTTTACATGTGTTCGAGAAAGAGAGACAGATAGAAAAATGATAGATATGTGAAAGATGGGTATGTAGACAGGAGAGAGATAGAGTGATAGATAGATGAAATTTTCTAGCCCTATTTTCCAATACAGCCTATAGTCTGTGACACCCCAGTAGCAACAAACACACTTAGTACAGAGATTTTGGTTTCTACATACCATTCTCCCATAATAGAAACTTGGCTTCAGTGGAGAAATTATCAACTCTAGCTCTTCAACAGTGAAAATGTAATTTGTAAACTTGAGCCTAAAGCATAGCGTAGTTAGTTCCAAGAAAGTAAGGGAGTGATAAAATAGATTAAAAACACCAGGGTCTCCTGGAAGAGCTCCTAACAGTCATAGCAGGGACACTTGGATGATCCCCTAAAGAGCAACCGTCAGATCAGAGCCTAGAGAGAGTATGAATAACCGAAGTCAGCCCCGACGTAGATACACAAGTCAGTAAGCAGAGGAGAGAAGAAAACTCTTACAGAAGAATTCTAAGTAATAAGTGAAGAAGAAATGAAAAACTAAACAGTAACCATCAGAACATGAAGGAATCATTGCCTGAGGCAAACCTCCCTGACAACTGCCAGAAGTCAGTACTCTGAGCCTTAGAGAGGAGCTGCCCTCGACACAGCCGGAGTTATCTCCCAGGAAATATATATTAGCACTAATGATAATAGTGCTAACGTCCTTCCAAAATATCTTTTCATGCTACGCCATCCAGAAACAGAGCTTACTTCTTATCTGGAGCACAGGCTGGATGTAAGGACTAGCTACTAAAATAGAAAACTAAAATGGAAAAACTAAGGACATACAGTGAAAAATATCCGACAGGCACCATCGAAGCAACGGATGGACAACGCCGAGACATGCTGACACCATTTCCCCTCCTCATTATGTCACCTCCTGCTTGACACCCCCCAACTCATAACTTCAGTCCAGTTGGGAGACCAGACCAGGCAGGCGGCAAAAGACCTCATGGGTGCTCTTTGAAAGTGTCAAGATCATAAAAGCTGAGGAAAGCTGTAGAGACCGTCGTGGATGGAGGAGACCGAGAAGATCTAACTACAGCACAGTATTGCTGCTTGGACCCTGGAACAAGAAAAAAAAAATCATTAGTGGAAAAAAAATAGAGAAATGTAAATGAAGCTTATAGTTTAATGATATTTTAACTTAGTTAATGATGTTTAACTTCTTTTGATCACTGTCCTGTGGTTATGAAAGACATTAAAATAAGAGAAACCTGGGTATAATTTATATAAGAACGCTGAGTGTTTTGCATCCATTCAGTGAGCCTGTTAACTCAAAATAAAACAAGTATGTTATGTAAACTTATAAGTGTATTATATACTAAAACAAAAGATTAATAACAAACCAAACTACTGACTGACACAAAACATGCATGGAGCTCAAAAAATATGCTGAACATGCAACACCAGACACAAAAAGTCACACATTCTGCCTAACTGTATTTATATGGCCTTCTACAACTGACAGAAGCAATAACAAAAGAAATCTTATCCTATCTGCAGGTGTCCCTGGGTGGAGAAGGGACTGGAGAGGGGCAGGAAGGAACTCTCTGGGGTCCTGGATTCGCTGCATGTCCTAGCTGACTGAGGTGGCAGTGACATGCACACTTACATCTGCAAAATCTCATGGAGGTAGGTGCTTTAACTGTGTATTTCTTCTATGTGAACTAGACCTCCACAAAGCTGCTCTTTTTAAAAATTAAAAATTATGGAATGGAAAAATGGATTCTCTAAGCAGTATTTATAAAACATACCGGGAATAAATAAAATAGTACTAATTTGATCAGCCAAGAACAGGCTTAGGTTTGTTTAAAGCTTCAAAAATAACCATCAGCCCCACACTGACCCTCGTGTTCTGAGCACTGAAACCGGGAAATGTTCTAAATTTCCAAGAAACCAGGGTGAGAGCAGGCTGTTCCCACACGGGCAGCAGGCTCTGGCCTCCCTGTGTATTTGAGACGCATTTACAGCTATTAAAGCACTAATAAATGATCGGGCCTCAAGGCAGCATGCACAAGCTCACTTTGAAGTTCAGACCACTTCCTTCCTCTGCTTGCACATGCTGGAGGCCAAAGACTGCCGTGCTGTCCCAGGAGCTACTGAACTGACCAGAAATGAGGCTGGCAGGACATCCAAAGAGTTCACGCAAGCACACACTGCCGTGGCACTCGCCCACACCTCCAGCCCAAGCAGTGGTCCTAGGGGGTGCCCCGCCGTTGACAGGAAAAATTTGTTGGAAGGAAAAGAAATGAGGAGAAGAGGTGGGGAAAGCTGATTCTGGACACTCTCTCCCGGGTTATTAGCACTGAGGGGAGGGGAAGGGGTGGAAACACGCAGAACGGAGCCTGGACCTAGGGGTCATGAGACTTCAGTCTTCTCTCCTGAAAAGTTCACACCAGAGAGGGAGTCCTCATGTTAAGCACCCTCCCCGGAGATCTGCTGGGACGAATCTAAGTGAAAGCTTGGGTTCTCACGCTTCCTCTTCCAGTGGCTGGATTTCAATGGGTTGCATCTGGCTGTGTTTGACATCTCCCTTTTTTGTTTGTATTATGTATCTCACTGCTTTGTACAACCTAGACCTGTGCTCCACCCGGCATCAAACTTTCCTGGGAACAGACAACTTTTAAGAATGCCACAGACTCCCTAAAAATCTCTAAAACCACTGGGCGTGGTGGCACGCGCCTGTAATCCCAGCACTTGGGAGGCTGAGGAAGGAGGATCATTGTGAGTTTGAGGGCAGCTTGGGTTACAATGTGAGCTCAAGGCCAGCCTGAACTGCATAGCGAGACCCTGTCTCAAAAAGACAAAAGAAAAAAAATCTAAAAACAAGAAAGAAAACTGTGTTTTTAAAAACATTGCTTCCAGTTTGGAATAAGCAAAAACTCACAGAAAAGTGCAAATGTTACACAGGTTTTGAAAGAAGCCTCGCAGATTGAATGCAAGTGTAATGCTCCAGCCTCCCACAAACAGGGACTTTGCCCTCACCACAGTGCAACCATCAAAATCAGGACGATAATGCGCACCTGCGCACACTCCTACCAGCAGTCTTCATGCTTCACACAACCTTCACCAAGTGTCTCAATAACTTCTTTACAACAAAAGGAGTCGTGCACAGCAGGAGTTACAGCTTGAGAATGCATCAGTTTCTCTGCGATTCTTGATCTTCATGACCTTAATTTATGTGGGTTCTAATTTCTCCCAGCGGGACCAAGTGGAAGCCCTCTTGTCCAGGACACCACCCTAGCTCATCCCAACTCAGGTCAGCTACCTAGGGTCACCCCCGCCCCATCCCTGGGCAGCTCCCACCTGCTCGAGGTCCAGTACCCTGCTTGTGCGTAGGTGCCCCCTCCACCTTGCTTGGGCTTTAGGGACCACACTTTCATCA
Organism: Dinomys branickii; assembly: GCA_004027595.1. NCBI lineage: Eukaryota > Metazoa > Chordata > Mammalia > Rodentia > Dinomyidae > Dinomys > Dinomys branickii. Next base: position 80,944 of record PVLD010003273.1, on the reverse strand, counting down.
GAACTCTGTTAGGTACCAACTCTGTTAGGTTCCAACTCTGTGGAAACTCTGTTAGGTTTCCACACCCAGCCTGAGTGAGGCAGAGGGTCAAGAAATATAGGTAGTCCCACTCCCCCCATGAGGGCAATCATTATGTACTGTAAACACATGCTAATAAAGAGAAAACAATGTAAGATATTGCAACACATTGCACAATGTTTTCATCAAAAGCAGACCAAACTCACAATGGTTGTCCCCAAAGATCTTATCTCCTAAAGACTTCATAGCTCCCTCGGTAATGATGCATTTCTTACACCATATGCCCATCAGTAAGCCCTGCACAATTGCATAGTAAAAAACAGAGAGAGAGAGAGAGAGAGAGAGAGAGAGAGAGAAGGGTCGGTAGCTTTGACACTTGTTAGCCCAAACACAGCTCCTGAGCTGTGTGAATCTCAGCTATTAAAAAAAAAAAATAGTGATGGCACTTGGAGAATCAACTCTCAAATCTTGACAGAGTTTTCTGCTTTCTTCTTCCTTTATAGAACTCTCAGGAAACTGGAACACAAAAATTACCTTTCAGTGAACAATCTGAATTACTTAATGATGGCAGCCAAAGGACACCCCACCTACTGTCACAGCCAGATTATCAGTGACCTGGGGCAAAGCTCCTGTTGCCTTTCTTGACTTTTTTCCTCTGAGAGAAAAGCAAAATTCTATGTGCACTTCCACTCTGAGGAAAGGGTTGACACAGGTCCTCTTGGCCCTGGGTTCCTAAGTGGCGGCCCTTGGCATGGAGAGATGAATATTCCCACCTCCAAGCAAACTTGGCATCTGCAGATGTCATCTAAAGAGGCCACAAAACACGGCCTAAGGAGCAAAGAGGGCCAGAGGTGAGGCTGAGGGCAAAACACAGGGAGCTGACTGAGCAGTAGGGACAGAAGACTGAGGTGACCCACTCGACAGGCTCCGCCAGCAACGCTGTCCTCTCTTGGGCAGCTCCGTTTCTCACCAGCACATGCGCACTTCTAGGCTTTTCCGCCTTATAACCCCTCCCTCAGCCCCGGAGGGTCACAGCATCCTGTCCTTGTCACCCCGTATCTCTCAGTTCCTTCCCAGCCCATCTACTTGAGGACTCAGCACTCTCCCTTTCCACTTCCTCATCTCCATTCTCTCCTCTCAGTTCTGAGCCAGTCTCCTGCCTCTCCCCCCTCAGGTCGCCACGGCCAAGGTCAACACTGACCATCCTGTTGCTAAATTTGACAGACAAATATTTATCGCTTTGCGTCTCACTCAGCGTTCCCAGCAGGATTTGTGTGCCGTTTCCTCCCCCTTAAGATGCCGCAGACTGGGGTGGGGATATAGCACAGTGGTACAAGTGCCTACCTGGCAAGCTCAAGGTCCTGAGTTCTATTCCTGGTACTGCAAAAGAAAAAAGATGCTGCAGACGGTTCTCAGAACACTGCTCTCCTCGGTTTTCAGGTTGCTCTCTGGCTGCTCCTATCTGATTGCCTTCACTTTATCCTCCCTTCCTTGCTGAAATGTTTGCCTGAGTTTGATCCTCGGCCTCCCAAGGATCCTCTGAACTCACTCCCTGCCTTCAGCAAACACAGCCAACAAAGCAAACGCCTTGTTTCCTGCCTGGAGCTATGTCACTCACTCAATTCTCTAGAGAAATCTGTCCATGAGCATCTCAGTTCCATCCTGAGCAATGTTCACCCCAGCATGTACAAACTGCACCCTTACATATCCTCACACAATCTGTACCTCCCCCAGCAGAGGTACAGGGGCTCGATGTGGGCCCCCTCATCATTTTCCCTCAGGTCCACCAAGCCCCACTCACGGTCTTTCATTCACATCCCTGAGATCACACACAGACGTCACACTTGTCCAGTGTGCGTGACCTTCCCATCAGTGTGCTTCTACTAAGCCTCAACTCCAATCGTGCTAACTCGGCTTAACGTTACTCAAAGTTTCCAGAGAGTGAATGGCGAGGTAGCAGAACTTTCAGGGCCCTCTGCGATCCAGTACCAATGAATGCCTCAACTTCTTCCTCCAACCTCGGCCCTTGTGACAGTTCTTCTGCCCCTCCAAGCCACTTCCAGTTACCCCACAAATCATGTCTTTCAGAAGTCCCCACCTTCAAGCACGCAGTCTTCTTAAGGAAGAATGCATGCCTCCCTCTGCCTCCCTGTAGGCCGCCAGCGCTGTGCACCACGTGCATGAAGAGCCCGCTCCTCTCAGCAGCTACTCCCCACCCCACTATGCGCTCCCACCACACCTTCCCCCTTAGCCCCGCAGACAAGCTGCTTCCTCGCTTCTGTCTGCCCTCGGAGTGCACAGGGCCATACATCTCACTTCCCCTTTCTCAGGAGACGGCATTTTTCTCTTTCTTTGGAGAAAAGATCAAGTTTAAAGCTCAACTTGCTCAAACCACTGAAGTGGTTTTTTTTTTTTTTTTAACACCTATTTCATATTCAATCTGTAACAGTGGTCTGCCTGAGCCCATTGCCAAGTCTGCTGGTATGATTGAAGAGTAGTACTCAAGACTGTGGTTTTCTCCCAGGGGAAAAACTAAGAAGCATACTTGGAAGAAACAAATGCTATTTGAAAGGTGTTCTGCTCACCAGCTGCCCATCCTTGGTAAGGCCAAGCTCCTTGGGGTCCACCTAGACACTAGCACCCCAGCACCCTCCGGATTCGTCTTAGATGAGGCTCCCCAAACCTAGAGCTACCACTGCACGGTAACCTCAACTCCAACATAAAGATCGCTCCTTCCCCATCTTTCCTCAGGCGGCTGGTCCAGGCAGAACTTATTTTTATATTTGTTCTTGCCTCTAACCCTCACACACATATGCAAACGCTTTTCTTCCTTTTCTAACTGAAAACATGCAGTTTCAGATTTATGCCAGAAGGTTATGGAATCACCTTTCACTCTTTATTTTCTGTATACTCCAGAGATATATTTTTTGCATCACTAAAGCACAACTGCTTCCATTTGGAGGCAATATTGTATTAATGGCCTAAGCTTGGAAGCCCAACAGACTTATGCTTGAGAGACTGGTGCTAACATTTGCTGGGTGACCTAGGTCAAGATACTTAACTTTACATTGAAAGTGAATTACAAAGCATCAGTTTGGGAGAAAATTGGGTGTTAGGGTAAATATGAGAATTACTGTATATAAAGAAAATACACAATGCTATATGAACATAGAATTTCTTTTATTGTAGGTAAAATTAACAGGGAATGATTTTTAGTTTATAAACCTCTTTTCACAAATATTATCAAAATAAGGTAACTTTTCATTATGGGATGAATTGAGTGATGTTATTATAAGTCTTTTGCAGATCAGGAACCCCACACAGCCAACAGCAGTAGGTTGCTAAAGGTCAGACACTTAGTGATCAACGAAGACAGGACTTTCAAGATGTAATCGAAAAATACAGTGTATGTTTAAAATTTTTAAATTTATTACAGTAAAAGACATATCGCCATTAAGCCCCCACAAAATATTCCACCACTGCTTTGAACACACTTGTCCCATCATTAATGCCTCTCTCTGAAGCAGTTCTGGAGTCCTCTTTCATGAGTGTCTTTAGTTGTACTATTATGGCTGCCTCAGTGCCCTCAGTTGATTCAAAACTTTCACCTTTCCTGGTCATTTTGACTTTGGGGAAGATCCAGACATCACACAGTGCCAGGTCCAGTGAATAGAGTGGAAGAGGACACAGCATAACCTTTTTACAAGCCTGTATTTACATTGGACGGCACTTGGAATCAGCGTTCACGTTTTTTTATTACATTTCATAAACACATGAAAGAAGACTTCCAGAACTACTTTAGAAAGTAACAAGAACACTAGCATAAGTGTGTTCAAAGTAAGGGGATTAGTGGCAGTGTGTCTTTCACTGTAATCAATTTTTAAAATTTAAACATTCGCCTGTATTTTTCAATCACCCTTTGTAGTTAGCCTGCGCAACCATGAGACTCTTCACTTTAAAGACAGTTTTTAAATAACAAAAAGCAATGCAAATGCATTACAGAAAATTTACCTCTAATCCTGCACCCTCAAAAATAACAAATGGTACTTTATTTTGCTCCTCAAGCCCATGCTATTTTATAAAGTGGAAAACATTTCTCTTGCTGTTATCTTACAATAGCACCATTGGTAAATCCATTTCATTTTCCTGAACCATTCTCTGCCTTTCAGCATCAGTAAAACCACAAGACTTTCATTTTTATTAAGGAGTGAACATTTCCTTACATAAGTGATGATAATTGGATGAGAAATGCCTGGTACATATGGCTCATTCGCTTCCTTTCCTCATCATCTGCTGTGACAACTCCACTACACGTCTACCGGCTTGACATTTGGCCACTGTTTCTGATCCTACAATCTGCACACTATTGCTTTGGAATCAAGCACACAGAAAGCTACTCCTACCCTAAGTCCTCGTTTGGAGCTCTTGCTTGCTTGCTTGCTTGCTTGCTTGCCTGCTTGCTTTCTGACAGCAGAAAACACAGAACCAATACAGTCTAACAAATTTGAGTTCACCCCTTGAGTCTACCACTTACTGACCTGTGACATGGAGCAGATGGGCCAATCCTCAATGTGCCTGTGTAAGCCAGGGGGAGGGGATATCTGTCCTTCCGTGCATCAGTGTGAAGCTGTCCTCAATGACACAACTCTGGGATTCTGAATAAATCTCAAGATGTAATATGCTCCAGGCTAAAAGTAGCCACCAAAGGAACAATTCATTTGCAGAGATCGTTACTAAAATAATTCAAATTATTGTTTTCATCTCTTAGAGAAAATTTAGATAATAAAGCAAGGCAAAACTTTTCCAAAATCCTTTTTATTCTTCCTTCCCGTTCTCCTATCCTACAGCTGTACTAGAAGTACTAGTGTGTTTCCCTCTCTGTGTGTCTCTGTTGTCTGTCTGTCTCTCTTTGTCTCCCACTCTGTGTCTCTTTCTCCTCCTTCTGCTTCTCTCTCTCTCTCTCTCTTTCTTCCTCCTTCGTTCCCTCCCTCCGGCCATTTGACTAGATTGTTCTGCTTCATATAAATCTTTCTCCACTCTTTAATATACAAGTTGGAGTGGATTCACTGCATTTCCTTTTTGATTTCTCCATCTGTTTATCTATTGCCCCCATTCTGCACAACAGAGGAAACCTAACCTAAAGACTGGAGCTCTTCCACGCTCTCCGCCCTTCCAGCCCTGTCTAATCTTCTCCAACTTTTCTGACCTAACTTTTTCTAAAATACGAAGAAAATAACTTAGTAACCAGATACTGGGACAGAGTGATCCACACAAAACAGGGGAGGGGATGAAATTGATGAGCAAATGCAAATTCCTACCTACATTTCGAGGAGGATATTTTAAAAAATCACACATGAAAAACAGGGGCTTCTTAGCCGTAGTGATCTATACTCAGGTCAGAGAACTTTGTGATGCTGACTCGGCCCTAACTGCTGTCTTGCCTGCTGTGTCTCTGCTCTCTGTTCAGTGCGACCCTCATCTCCCTCCCTTCCCCCACTTGGAGCCTTCTCCTGGCTTCATTGTTCTCCAACCCAGCTTCCCCCTAGAGCCCTAGAGTTCTTGCTCCTGTGTCTCTTCACTGCTTCTTCTTGGTGAACATGAGGCCCACGTTTCATTGTTTTTAAGCTGCGGTAAGAACATGAGATGTGCTCTCTTCACAAATTTCCGTGGGTACAGTGTAACATCGGTAACTAGAAGCACAGTGCTGGACAGAAGTTTCCAGGAACTTGCTTATCTGCAATATCTGAATGTTTACAGCCCTCGAACAGCAACTGCCCCCAATTCCTCTTCTTGCACTCCAGCAACCGCCATTCTGCTTTCTGTTTTGGTGAGCTTGGCTATTTTACAGATTTTGTGTAAGTGAAAGCAACTTAAATATCCATTAATAGATAGATAAAGAAAATACAACATGTGCACACAGTGAAGTATTATTCAGCCACAAAAAAGATGGACAAACACTGAGATATGCTATGGTCTGAATGTGACATTTGATGGCCAGTGTGACAGAAATAAGTGGTGAAGCATTTGGGTGGAGATTAGGTCCTGAGGACAGAGACTTTCAGGGTGAGACTAGGACTCTTACGAAAGGGCTCAAGGGGGTAGACTCATTTGCCTTTTCTCTTCCTCTGCATTGGGACACAGCATTCATTCACTTTTACCATATGAAGGCACAAGAAGAGGTGCCATCTTGGAAGCAGAAAACACCCTGACCAGATAGCAGAGCCACTACAGCCCTGATTTTGGATTTCTCAGCTTCCAGAACTGAGAAAATAAATTTCCCTTCTTTATAAATTACCCAGACTAAGGTATTTCATTATAGCAGGACAAAGAGACTCAGACGAGGACTTTACACTGAGGAGAGCGGCCAGGTTGCAGTCCTGCAGTCACCAGGAACCTTCGGAGGCTGCCCTGAAGGAGCTCTTGTCTCTGTGTTCCCAGTAGGTAGAAGGTACTTAATCCTGTCCAGGGAATACTCGACAGATGAATGAGTTTGGCAGTAATGCCACCAGATCTCTCCAGACATGGCATGCATGCTGACAATTCTCATATCTAACCACAGCTGGTTCCTTATGAAATGTCCATAGCAACTCCCAAATCTCCTGACCAGCCCACACGACCAGCACCATTCCCCCCATCCCTTCTTTAGCCCACCTGTTGTCTCCTTGAGGCTACCTGTTGAGAACAGGTAAGTCACCATTGAAGGTTATGCCTCACAAACCCCAGCTACACCCCGGAGTTTTCTGCTGACAGAAACCTTTTCCCCATCACATTATTATGATTAAGTCCACACTTGTTCCTAGTAAATGTCTAAAACATATTTGAACCACATGGAACAGTTTTTAAGCCCAGTGTTTTCTCACAGAAGTCTTCATTTTCTTCCAAGTTGCCAGCCACCAGAACATGCTTTATGAGAAATCAGAGGGGAAACAGAAAGAAAGAAAAATCTGTGGAAATATGTCAAATATCCTGAAGATATTTATTTCTCAGCTTGCCAATTTTAAAGTCAGGCTACTACATTTACCAACAAACTTCACACATCTTTTCTGGGCTCTAGAAACTGCCATTTTGTAGCAGAAGCAAGATGGTCGCATAGAGGGGTACAGGTCTGTCTTCTAAACCAACATGAGACTGGGCTTCTTTGGGTAAATGGTCCCTGATAATCAAGGAGGTTCCCTGGGTTCATGTCACGATGGAGGAGGTTGGAGCTGACCCAGCATAGTAAAATGAATTTAGCCAGTTTCTGCTGCAGTGGTTGTCAAAGACTTTGGAAAAATTATTTCAGCTTGGGCCTTTAGATAAGTGTCTTAAATCAGGTTCTCTGTACAGAGAAACTGGTGGGGTCAGTAAATGTGATTTTTTGCAGGTGAGCTCTTTGGGAAGAGCCTATCAGGAAGCAAGGAAACTGAGAAAGGGACAGCAAGAGTGACCAGGTAAGAGCTAATCTTAGCCTCCCCACCAGGACCCCCAGCACATATACAACACCTCAAAATGATCCTTCATTGAAGGCAAGGCAAGGCCAAATCAGTCAGCCACTGGATCCAGTGTTGTGTGCCCTCCTTGGCTAAGTGACTTTGCTAGCCTGACAGGAAATAGGCAAGGGTGAGTTGGAAACAGTGAACACCCACAGCAGCCAGGATGAGTACAAAGAGGAATAGAAAGCAATGTGTCCCCCTCCGTACTTAGAATATGTGATCTCATTCAATCCTGCTAAGCTTATAAGAAAGGTATTATATCCCCAGTCCATAAATAAGTTGGACTTAGAAGGAAGGGTTAGGTAAACAATCTAGCATTAAGTGGAAGGGACTATTGAGTGTACCCTCTGGAGAATTTCTGATGAATCTTCTCTAGACTTTAGGACCCAAACCAGTTACTAGAGGACCTCCAAGAAAGACTAACACAATCCCTTAGGAACCAATTTTATCCCAACTCACATTGCAAAGGTGACTGAACTCAGGATCAAAGAGATGGGAGGACCAACAGCTGAGAGCTGCTGATTCCACTAGAAATAGAAGAGCCACAGTCTCAGTACCAGGGAGAACTCTACTCAGTGAGTGCTTTGACAGTGAAAGCTTTAAACTAGAAGTTTCTAAAATGAGCCTAACTCCCCTGGAGAGAGACACTAATTGGATGTCTTTGTCTGAAACAATTATATTAATATTCTTGATTCAAACCTGTGTTGAATGATTTCTATCAGCAGAACACTGTGCTGGTTAGATTGCTTCAGACAATATTTCATTGATCCTCAAAATAACCCTATAAAAATGGTGCTAACGTTAGTCTATTAGTTTTTCTCATTTACCAATGAGAAAATTAAATCCTGGAAAAGTTATGTGAGTTGCTCAAAGTCACACAAAAAAAGTGAAAGAATGTCAATTTACACCAGAAACTAATTCACTGAAACCACAACCTTCAAAAACCTCCTTGCTTGGGTGCTATGCTGGTTAACCATGACTTTCAAGTTGATTAGATTAAGAGACTGTGGGAGTGGGTCATAAGGGTACATACCACGTCATTGGGTGGTGGGTTAACCCCTGACAAGTTCACAGCGGAATGGGTATGAGGATCCAGGGCCTCGCTAGAGGAAGTATCACAGGGGATGACACCGGAGGCTGCGTCTGGCCCTTCACTCCTTTTCTGTCTCCTTTCAGCTTGCTTTTCTTCTCAGCCTCCATGAGGTGAATGGCCTCCCTCCGCTACGCCCTTCCACTGCGGTGCTTCTGCCTGGGACTCCGTCAACCACAGGCTGAAATTAAGCCAGATAAACCTCACCTCCCTTAAGCTGTTGCATCTGGTGCTTTGTCCCAACCAGGGGAAGCAACCAGTGTTCTCGCCTAGCTCAAGGTCTAAGTAGAAAAGGAAAGACCTACTTTGCATTTGCCACCAAGAGTTGGGAAGTTGGGAGCTTTGCTCGCTGCTCTATGAAGCCATATGGCAGAAATGAGGGCACCAGCAATGCAAAGCTTAAATCTGTCGGCTCCTGCACCTCTGCATTTCTGCTCTCTAGGTGCAGCCTGACTTAGGGGTTTCTATACATCTCTACTTTACTGAGTTTAGCCGAATGGTAAACATGAATTTAGCTGAATGGGGTGATGTTCACCTTCCCCTAGAATCGCACATTATGATACTTTCATTTCAGCTCTGACGTCAATGGCTGTAACCGTACATCCATGTTCCGTCAACTTTTTCCTAGTCCCCAGGCCATTTACGTCAGGGACACTGTGAATACATGGAGAAAAAATGTGCCACACATATCATTACAGATGCCTGTCTGTTCAAAAATCTAAAGTCTAACAGAACATGATTATTTGCTGGGTTTTCAGAAGGTGCTTTCCAATCTCCTTCAAAAAAATTTAAGCAGCCAGGGTCCTGCCATCATAACAGATGCAAGAAAAATCACACCAGTGGCACTGAAGGATTAAGTACTGGTCATCACCATTTGAAGCAATTTATAACGCAAAAACAAAATTCTTGTAAAAATAAGAGGATGACAAGCATGTCATGATGTGGCAAAAACTGCTGAGTTAGAATCATCTTGAACATTCTTTGCCTTATTTGAACTTCAGGTTTTCATCCGAAAAATGAGTATGATCATGCCTGCCTTCACCCCTGTCATGGTGAAGGGGTAAGAAAGAAGTACTTGAAAGTTACAAAGGGCGATAGAAATGCAGCAGCAGTGTTAGTAGCAAAGGGGTGGAAATAATTTGAATGTTTATCAGTGATGGAATGTCTAGGTAAATTTTGTAATATATCCATAATAAGAATCTACTGAATAAGTTATAGCTATAGCTACAAATGTGGAATGCATTAGGTGAGAAAAATCATAATGTGAATCATGTAATATCACTTCTTATTTTTAAAAAACCTGTTCTCTCTATGTGTATATGTGGTTTTTATAAAGATGTGGAAAAAGCATAGAGAATACTTACTAAAGTATAATATCTAATATCTCTGGGTCACTGAGGTAAAGGGAAAATTTATCAGTATTGACATAACTTTGCAATTGTGCACTGCATGTAGCATGAACCTTTTTTTTTTTTTTTTTGCAATTTTACAGAGAAATTCGGTGAGGACAATTTACATGAAAAAAAAGTTTATCCCCAGACCTATAGGTGCTCCTGAAATCTTCGACCAGAAATGATGACTCTGCCAGCTCACATAACTTGTTTCTGTGCCATGTGGAACATGAATGAAGACATTCTAATTCCTTTCTGTAAAGAGAGGTAGAATTAGAATGCAGGTAAGATTAGAGTGGTTTAAAGTAACTAATTTTCGTACATGTAAATGTGCCCTTCTATGATCAAAAAATTAAACAGTGCTGACTATATAATTGTAATTTGGTCTTCACTCCTGAGGTGGTCAATACACCCATCATCCACTCACCTGGCTTCTTCCACCATGAAACACCCTCTCTTGCCAAAATATACCGCCCCTAGCTTGGTTTAGGCTTGAATTATATGTCCAATCCTGACTCAGTTATTGGGGGAAGGGAGATAAGATTATACTCACTGGTTGAAGTCAATCTGGACCCACTCCCAGAACTGCTAGAGTGAATCTCTTCCAAGTCCCGACAACAGAGGTTGATTCATGGAGATATTCTGTCCTATGTTGATCATACTTAAGCAAAGGACTTCACTTGGACAGTGGAGAAAAGATTCTCTCTTTCCCTTCTGGATAAACAAGAATATTTGGCCTCATTTGCTATTTACAGCCATATAAAACTATAAGAGAATTTATAATCATGTAAACCCCTTGAAAGGGAAAGAAAAGCAACAGTAACAGCACCAAGAATAAGACAGAGGCCTTGGTTCTAACACTGATCCACTGGATCAAACCTGGCCTTACAAATTAGGGAAATTAATATACTCTTTATTGATTGTAGCAGCCACATTCATTGGGGTTCTCCAGAGGAACAGAATCAATAGAAAATGTATGTATAGCTATGTAAGGAGATATACTAGATGGACTTACAGGACTAGAGGAAGAAGAGCCTACAGTGGCCATCTGTGGAGTCAGCAGTGGAAGAATCCACAGTACTGAGCAGTAGAGAGCCCAAGGATCCAGCAACTGCTCAGTCCAAAGTGGTGGAAGCTGCAGAATAAGAAGGATAAAGGGCACAGCACCAGTCCAACGTCAAAGGCCTAAATACTGTCTGGAGCGTTGCTGGTGTGAGCCTGCGTGTAAAGGCTGGAGGACTGGAGCCCATGTCTAAAGGTAATGGTGAAGACTGGAGCTCTTCAAAAATGGACGCACTTCCTTCTTCCTTTTTCCTTCCCCTTTTTATTCTATCCAGGCCACAAGCTTTTTGAGTGTTGCTGTGTACATTTGAGGTAGGTCTTCTCTCATTCATTTGCTGACTTATATGCCAATCATCCATAGACACACCCATAAATGTGCTTTACTAATCTGGTAGGTGTTTCTTAATCCATTCAAGTTGACATATCATCACCAATTTATACCTATTTTTCTGCTATGTTCCACTGAAAAGCCTCCTTGACAAGTAACTTCCTCCACACACTTCACAACAGCCTATATGGTCCAAATCTTTAAAAGAATGTCAAAATCATATCTCCCTCAATGTATTATATCACTGAGAGCACTCTGTCATTTTCTAAGACACCTTATTAAACATGTCTCACTCAGGAAAAACAAAGAACTGAAATCCTGGACTACTGAAAGGCCATTATGAATGGTGGTTACCAAGGAGGGAGGATGTGGGACTATTGGGGAAATGTTGGTAAAACAATCAAATAATCTATAACTTCAGTTAGAATGAAGAAATAAACTCAAGAGCTCTATTATAAAATGGTGCCTCAAGTTAACAACAATGTACTGTCTTCCTGAAAAATACTAAGTAGATTTTAAGTGTTCTCATTACAGAAAATGACAAGTGTGTGAGGTCGTGCATATGTTAGTTTGATTTAGTAATTCCACAATGTGCACAGCAAAACACTCTGCTATACACCAAATATATATATATATGATTTTATATATAGTTTATATACCTATAATTTTATATATAATTTTTGTCAATTGTTAACATTTTGTCAATTGTTAATAAATTATTTTTAAAGTAAAACACTAATAAATTCAAATAAAATTGTGAAAGGAGATGTGGCCTCTCTTGGGGATGACTCCCACACAGGGTGCTGTGTGAGCTGGAATGCGCTTGATGCCAGAGGCTGTGTTTTACTCACTCACTTCCTGTGGCCTGGCATTGCTTTTCTCAGAAGCAGAGAAGGCCACAGGCACAATTCCTTGAATGTCATAAAACTCTTCTCAGCAGAGTAGATCTTGTCTTCACCGCTCATAAACAAGACAACCTTTCACCTGCAATGTCTTTCTGAGAGAGAAGTGTGTTTGCCAAACTTATCTTCTCTTTGGCTCCCTATTCACAAGATTTCACCCCAGCGTTCATCTGAAAAGCACACAGGCACCTCGAAAGCTCTCCCAGAAAGGATGCAAGCCCTGGCTGCAGGGCTGGAACCTGGAGACAGCTGGAAAGCTCTCTTCGGCAAGCAAGTTCCCCAGCAGCTTTGAGGTGGAGGCAGTGTGGTTTATTGGGCTGAAGTGCAGACTCCAGAGTCAGACAGGCCTTGGTTTGTCCAAGCCAAGCTCTGGAACATTGGCCAACATTTCTTAATCTATGCATCTTTCAGCACCATCATCTGTAAAGTGGAGATGATAATTAATATCCATCTCTGAGGGTTGTAGGACTTTGCCAAAGGACTGTCCGGAAATCCTAGAAAGAGTGTCGTATGCAGGCAGGGAACCCTCAGGAGATATTAGCTACAAAATGTAGGAGAAACAAATGCTAATAACAACCTAGGCAACTCCGCTGAATGGGTTAAAAATGTGAGTGAATGATTTTCAGATGATCGATAAGGAAGCAGGGAACACAGATGTTTAGGAGGTGTTATTCAACGCTCATAACGTGTCTACACTGACTGCTACATTTTCTTTCTTTCTTTCTTGTTGCCAAATTTTCCACATTATCAATAATGCATTTTCCCATCACATCTGTGAACGATCAGACCAGGGACAAAACTTTTCAGCCCACAACCCAACCACTTTCCTCTCCCCGGCATGAAGAAGTTGAAATTGCTTTTCCAGTCTCTAAATAGCATAAACACATACACGCAAGAGAGCCTTTTGAGATGTATTTTGTGCGAGAAAGAGGGCAAAAAGAAAAAGGAAACTATTATTTAAGATCAAATATTGTTTTCAAGTCTACCTTGCAGTTCCTGGAAAATCCATCCACGCTGTTTTTCAGGCAGGTTGAAATCTCTTGAGCTGTGATCCACTGGTGTGTGCCAAGAACATGGCCAGACAGACAGGCTTGGAAAACTGGAGAGGAAGACAGTTTCCACATGAAAAGTATAGCACAGTCATAGCTGGCATCCAACATGAAGGGCTTTGTGTGTAAGACCATGCTTTCAAGATGGCTTCTGTCTGGGTTGCTTTCCTTGTCACTGAGGCACAACACCAAACATACACAACTGAAGGGAAGAGGAGTTTGTTTATTCTGGTTCACTTTTCAGTCCATAGTCAGTAGACTCCACAACAGGACAGTATGGCAGAGGGTCTTAGTGGAGCAAGAACTGCTCATAGCGTGAAACAGGAAGCAGAGTGTCAAAGGAGGAGGGAGGAAGGGAGCCATAACTTCCGGGTCATTCTCAGCGTGGTCTCTTCTAACCAAGCCCCACCTCCTTACAGCATGCTAGCTATAGCTCCATAACCCAGTCACCTTCCAAAGACCCCACCTATGACCTCATGAGGCCTTATGAGGACATCTAGATATAAACCAGCAGGTGCTGATCTTGGGCTGGATCACAAGCAGGGAGCAACTTGGTTCTTCACTTAAGAAAGGCCAGTTATCCTTTCTCCACTTTAAAGAAAAAGCTCCACTGTGGAATTTTACCCCACTAGAGTTCAAATTCAATGGATGCAGTGCATGTATGTGCTCCATCATTTGCTTCTGTCCTTTCCAGTTTTAGCTGATTCTTTGATTCCTTCAACAAATGTTGTCCCTCAAGACAATGAAGTGGATGACTGTTTCAAATAAAGATACACTTCTACTTCACCCAAGAGTTCTCTTGGAAAAGGCTAAAAGGCCAGGCAGCGGTGTTGCATGGCCTTCGGGACAGGACAAGTCTTACTATGCAGAGCTAAGCTAGTGCTCCACTAACCCTCCCCTGCCCAGCCAGCCAACAGAACCTGGATTCTAGGTCTTGCCTTCGACATGCTGTAGAAGATAGACTATGGGATTTAGAATTGAACAGATCCAGATTTGACTTCCCATTTTTATGTTTATGAGCTATGAAATTTGGAGTGGAAAGATTCAAATCCCTGAGTTTCATTTTCATCATCTGTAAAGTGGAAATGACAGGACTGACTTGGTAGCATAGCATAGATCACACAAAATATTACAGGCAGTTCTTTTGAAATATTACAGCCAAACAAAATATTCATGGTTAACATTATGATGGTTATATTCATGTTAACTTTTGATTGTATTGCTGTTATCTATTGAAGCAGTTTTTCCTTTGAGCATAGTACTTTAGCCATGTCAACCATTTGCATTTTACTGTGAATAAAGAATGACAGTAACACAGAGCAAAATGCTGGAGGTGACACAACACCTAATTTCAAAATATATACAGAGTCATAGAAATAAAAACAGCATGGTACCAACATAAAAACAGACACTTCAACCAGTACAGTGGGAAACAGGACTCAGAAATAAACCCATACTGCTACAGCCTTTGATTTTTGACAAAGGGGCCAAAAACATACATTTGGGAAAAAATGGTGAGCAAATGGTGCAAGGAAAACTGAACACTCTTGAGTAAAAGATTGAAACACAGCCTTATCTCTTAACCTGCACAAAAATCAACTCAAAATGGAACAAAAACCTAAAAAGAAGAGCTAAAGCTATGAAACATCTAGATGAAATCAAAGAGAAATACTTCAAGACACAGGCACAAGGAAAGGCTTCCTGCATAGGGCTCAATAGCTCAGGAAGCAATAGCAAGAATCAGCACCTGGGATGGCATCAAGTAGGCGGTTTCTGCACAGTAACAGAAGCACTGAGTGGAGGGAAGAGACAAACTACAGACTGGGAGAAAATTTTTGCCAACTGTCTTAGGTGCTTTCTCATCACTGGGACACAATATCTATCACCCACATTAAGGAGGAGAGGCACATTTTGGCTCACAGTTTGTAGAGGTTTAGTCCATAGTAAGCCAGCTCAATGGCAGAAGCAGCATGGCACAGGAGCATGGTGAGGATGAGCTGCTCATGGTATGGCAGCCCAGAAACAGACAGAGTCAAGGGAGGAGCCAGGAAGGGAGATACAAGCTTTGGGTTATACCCACAATGACTACCTCTTCCCACCAGGCCCACCTCTAACCGGAAGTTGGCATAAGCCACTGTCATCAATACCTTCCAAAGCCCCAACTATTATTGCATGAGGCTTTAGGGGGACATGTAGATATAAAACATAACACCAGCTATTCTTTGAAAAGAGGATTCACATCCAGAATGTATTTTTAAAAATGTACCCTAATCAATAAATGGGCAAAAGAACTGAACAGGAAGACCAGTATGGCATGTCTTCCCTCCTATGTGGAACTGAGGGAGTAAGAAAGATGACATGAAAGTAGAAGAGAGATGATTGGACAAGAGGACAGATGCAAGGAGGTCAGGGGAGAAGGAAGGGAAGGGTGACAGGGGCCAGATAGGATCAAAGTATGTTACGTGCACTACGAAAATACCACAGTGAAACCCTGTATTCTGTGTAATGAATATAAACCAAATTGGTCAGCAATCAAATCAAATTTCTCTGTAAAGTCAGCACTGAACCTAACCATTGAATTAGATTCAGTTCTTAATCCAATTGAATTTGTGACCAGAATTGTGGAAAGAATTAAGTTCATGAATGAGCTAGATATAGAGATATAATCCCTCCCTCTCTCCCTCTCAGAGAGAGACAGAGAGAGAGGAGAGAGGGAAAGGGAGGGAGAGGGAAAGGGACAGACAGATAGTCCACCAAAAATGTATACATCAGAAAAAGAAAAACTTGTATAAATCTTTTAATACCAAGTTTACTGAGACGTCATGAGAGTAATACAAGTTGCCTTTGGCCTCTACAATTATAAGAGGGGTTGCCTTAGTTACTTTTCTCTTGTTGCTGAGACAAAATACCTGACACCCAAAATTAAGGAAGGAAAGATTTATTTAGCTCGCAGTCTGTGGAGGTTTCAGTCCATATTCAGCTGGCTCCAAGGCAGAGTGGTACGTGGCAGAGGGCAACAGTTCATGGAGGCAGAAAAAGAGCAAAAGCAGTAAGAGTGATATAGGGGAGCAGCAGGGAGCAGCCTCTTTCCCTCCCATACACTGTATGCAAACTACCCTCCCCAGGGTGGGTGTAGCTCTCACACACATAATCCCAGCACTGGACCATGGATCAGTCATAAACTCTAGAAGCCTGCCCCATGACTGCATGAGGATTTGGGGGGACATGCAGACACAACCATAACATTCCACCCCTGGCACCACAAAGACTCATGCACATCCCTTTATCCAAAGGTATTTAGTCCATTTTCAAGAGCTGCCAAAGTCCGAACTGTTTCAGCATTGCTGAAATGTCGAAGTACCAAGTCTCCTCCAAGTTGTAAGGCAACTTCTTAGTTGCAAGCCCTTGTACAAGTGAAAAGTTAAACACTTCCAATATTCAATGGCACAAAATAAACATCTTCATTCCAAAAGTTACAAACAGGGTAATACAAAGGAATGGGACCAAAGCAAGTCCAAAATCCAGTAGGGCTAACTTTAACTCGTATAGTTCCACGTGGAGCATCTGAACCAATCTGTGGTAAATTGTAGGCTCCAAAGGGCTGGAATGGGCTGGAGATATAGCTCAGTGGTATAAGCTACTGGCTGGCAAGAGCAAGGTCCTGAGTTTGATTCCTGGTACCAAAAAAAAAAAAAGAGGGCTTGCATGACTCCTCCTTATGGCACTTCTCATGGTTGTAGCTCACATGGCTTCTGTCTTGGGCCTTCTTTGCTGCCCAAGAGCTACCTCCTTGCAGCTTTCCTTAGACAATCCACGTTCCTGTCTTTTCCAAACTTCTGAGGTCACCACTGAACCTCTGGCTTCTCAACCACAGCTGCACACACTGCCCTCTCAAGGGCACACTGCCTGGCCTCCCAGGCCTTCTGAAATCTAGGTGGAAGTCTTCTTCACCTTAGAAGTCTTCATTATGGAGGCACCTAAAACCAGTGCCATGTAGATGATGTCAAGAAGGTCTGCTGCCACCTGGAACAGTAGCCAAGCCTTTCCCTCTTTTGGCGATAGAGGTCGAGTGCCTGGATCTCTGCGCACTCTGAATCCAATTCTGAGGAGCAAATTCTCTATGCTCCCACCATTCTGGAACCTGGTGCGGCTGCTGCTGCCATTCTAGAACATGGCACTCTGCGGTTTTCTTCTCAAAGCAAAGTCTTTCATTTTTGCACTTTTAAGGCTGCAAAGGGTGGAGACCTGCTGCTTCTTCTCCTCAGGCTATCTTTTCCATTCTCCTGCTCCTCAGCAATGGAGATTTCCTATGCTCTATCTTTGCAGTCCATAGCTTTTCTGGAGCTTTTTTCCTGGCCAGACACACAACATTTTAAATCATCCTGTTGGGCTCTTTGCTATTGATTCTCAACATAAATCTGGCAAAACGCCCCCAACAATAGCCATGCCACTGCCTCAACATTTGACTGTCTTGAAATTTCTCCTTCCAGATTAATCAGTCTGCCGCCCTCAATCTCAGTCTTAGGCAAAGTCTCTGGACATGAGCAAAACGCCGACAGACTTTCTGCCAAGCCATAACACACATCATCTGGAGTCCAACACCCAGTGCTGTCCTTCTTCCACCAGAAACCTCCCAAACCCAGTCTTTACTGGCAGGATTTCTATCAGCCTTCTGGTCTTCTGAGCTCTGACCAGAATCTCCCATACAGAACAGCCTGAGGCATTCCAGCTCTACTCTTTCAGGCAACATCTCTGAACCTTTCCAAACACTTCCCACAAGCCATTTCCAAAGGCTTTTGACCCAAAAGCCTGTGATCAGGTATAGTCACAGCAATGACCCCACTTCTCTAGTACCAAATTCTGTCTTGGTTATTTTTCTCTCATTGCTGAGACAAAATACCTGACAAAGGAAAGGCAGGAGGCATCATAATTCCTGATTTGAAATTATACTACAAAGCTACTGTGATCAAATCAGCATGGTACTGGCAAAAAAAGCAGACCTAAAGATCAGTGGAACAGGATAGAAGATGCAGTGACAACTACAAACATACTCAGCCAGCTTATCTTTGACAAAGGGGCCAAACATGTTCACTGGAAGAAAGAAAGCCTCTTCAATGGTGTTGGAAAAAGTGGCTTTCCACTTGCTGAAGACTAAAACTAGACCCATGTCTATCACCATGCACTAAGGTCAAAATGGATCAAAGATCTAAGTATTAAAACAGAAACACTAAATCTATTGGAGGAGAACGTAGGTAAAAGTCTTACAGACAGGGGTAGACAGAGAGTTCACGAACAAAAGTAAAACTGCATGGGAAATACTTCAAAGAGTCAACAATTGGGATCTCATCTTATTGAAAAATTTTTGCACATCAAAAGAAATCACCAACAGAGGAAAAAGAAAACCCACGAATTGGGAAAAAAAAAATTTATCCAACTGCCCCTCAGACAAAGGATGTCTATGTAGAACTTATACGGAATTTTTAAAAATCAGGCCCCAAAATTCAAAGATCCAATCCAAAAATATATATCTAGCTGGGATAATTGTACTGCTGATGTCTGATGATATATTGAAAGGAATAGTTCATACTTAAAATTTTTTATATTCTGACCATTTTTTTGCTTATATCTGGTAATCTAAGCAACTGATTTGAAGACAGCAATATGCAATGGAACTACCATTGGTGAATTCCTGCCATCTTGTCTAGTGAAACTTTGTATTATCTCTAATGTTTTATCTAATAATTATTTTTTATTCTCTTTAATGGTATGAACAATCTTCCATTCTTACATCTAGTAATTTGAGCAACATAGTTGAAGATAACAATATGTCATAAAACAACCACTGTTAATTCCTATAACTTTTTTGAAATCCTGTATCACTTTTAATGTTCTTGCTTTGTTTTGTTTATATTTGTGATGTTGTTATGCTGCTTTTGTTCTTTTTTTTTCTTTTACTACTGTCTTTAAAATAAAAAAGTGTATGCATTTTTTGGCAGACTCTGCGTATATAGAGAAAAAAAGTTGAGGAAGAAAAAACTAAGTAGGGTGTGTAGTGGAGATCGGCAGCTGGTGGTCAACTTATAACCCCCAGCTGAACTGAGTGAGCGCGGTGCTGGGAGTGGGAGGCCCCCTGAGGATTGTTGCCAGCAGCACAAGAGGCAGAACCGGAGAAGGAGAAGTGAGACCGTTGGGAGCTGGCGGAAGCTGTGAGGAGCTGTTGGTTCTCTTAGAGGAGCTCGTCGTGCCGGCTCTCCCGATGAACTTGGCTGTTTTCATCCTCTGAGGAGCGCGGGACCTTGTTATCACTGAGAATGGCTTTGGCTCCCTTTGGGGGAGCTCTGGTCCTCACTCTGAGCATCGCTTTGTGCCTCTAGAGGGGAAGATGGAGCACTGCAGGTCTCCTAAGAAGCTTGCTGCGCTGGCTTTCCTGATGGGAACTCAGCTGTCCTGATCATCAGAGGAGCTCGGGACCACACTGTTGCTGAGGATGGCTGTGGTACCTTTCAGGGGAGCTCTGGTTCTGATTTTGAGCATGGCTTCATGGATCCAGTTCAGATCCCTCAGCCTGCTAGCACAGATCCTTCATCCCGCTGGCACAGACTTTCTAGCTTCTACCGCTGACCACTGGGCCTTCCCAGTGCAGATCTGTGAAACAGGCCTGCATAAGATATTGTTATGGGCTCTGGGCCTCCAGTTGGACTTGTGGGAGGCATTGTTATGAGCTCTAGGTCTTCAGCTGGATTCATGCAGGACATTATCATGGAATATAGGCCCTCAGCTGGTCAAGATTCTTTGGTTTTTGATGTGTGGACAGATTTCCTGCACTCTCTTATATATGAGTCTTTGGGTGACTGTTATAAATGATCTTATAAAATATGTGTCTTGTACTATATTGTCTCCCCTTGCAAAAATCCACAAACCAACACAGGGTGCTAAGTGGAAATGGTAGAAAATGCCAAGAAATGGATGAATAGGTCTCATAGGAGGCTAAAAATAACCTTTCTCTTTAAAACACTAGCTAGACTTGGTCCTCCTGTCTTTTCCGTGCTGGTTTTAGATCCACTTCCTTTTCCTCAGCAGGTATATGTAGTTGTGGACTTTCACTCAATGTACCAAGTATGTGTTTGTTGCTTACCCAGTTCCAAGCATGGTAGTAGGTGCTGGGAATACAACAAACAGACAGACTTGCCCACTGCCCATTCAGAGCTTATAATCAGTACATGGGAGCGGTTGCACCCCATACAGCAGAGTCCATGCACGTACAAGAACATTGGGAATGAAGCTGGGTAGTGGAGGTGGCAAAGAGGGTACTGGAGCACAAGTGGGGGTCACAGTGGTATCTCAATGGGTAAAAGGAGTTAGTTATTAAACAAGTAGATATTTGCAGGATCTCTTTGCGAGAACTGGGCTAGGTCCTGACAACTGTATTATCAGGCACAGTCTCAGATGGGGCTGTCCAGGAAGCAAATGCTGAGCATGCAGATCGGGGTGCAGGAGATTTTATAAGGAGTTGATTAAGACCCACACCTGCTAAGGGGAGAGGATGGGTGCAGTGTTGGGCAGAGGGAGAGGTCAGACTAGAGTGCACTTCTGGTTGCAGTCTCCAGGGGGCTCTAGAGGGGCCCTTCAGAGTTGTGCAGAGTTCTGCTGATGTGGTCACATCAACAAATCGCTGGATGAGACCTCCCTGGGCTTTGGCTTGGGCTTGAGCAAGGCGGTTCTCGGCTGATGATGGAAGGCACCCTACCAAGCACAAACCCAACATCTGGGAAATAAATGATTTGTTGATAGGACATTTGGGGACACAGCACAGCATTTACCCCTGCTTCCTCTTATCTGAGACATGGACATTAAACAACCTATCCAGCAGGTGGCAGCAGCATGACTCAGGTTGCCCCACATGGATTAAGCAGGATTTGTTGAGTCGGAGTCTTTGGATACAAACAACCCACTCTCATCATCTAAGCCATAAAGGGATTGGGGGGTGGGGAATGAGACAGCTTGGGAAATTGGCAGAAAGACCAAAAAAACAAGGTCCAAAATGGGTAGGAATAGCAGAAAGAGGGTGGGTGTCCATAACCTCCACCAAGATCCTGCATAGGATCAGTCTCTCCTGACCCAGAAAGTGCCGGGTGTGATCACTTCTGCCTTTACGATGAATTCCGACCCTCTCCCTGCTACTGTGTACCATGGGCTCCTAAGGTAGAGACTCAGGCAGGTGCATCTGTTTAGCCAGACATAGGCAGGCGCCCACATTCCAGCTGCCAAGGAAGCTGCTGGACTTTCAGGCACCCTGAGTTGGGAGGGTAGGCCCTGCCTCCCTTCTCAACTCATGCAAAAGACCCTGAGACATCAGTAGAGCTCAGACGGTGGACTGATTAAAAACAACAACCAAATGCAAAAACAGCAAAGCCTGACCATCACCATAGCTCTGTACTCATGGAAAGTGGCAGCAAGAATTAAGCAGACCCCCAAGCACATGAAAGAGGTTCAGACAGGGGGATGATAAAGCAAAGGAGACAAATAATCACTGATGATCAGACCATCACTTGGCCTCGGCGCCCATCAGAAGAGGGGAATAAAAGCTATACAGACCCAGGACCTGGCTGGAAAGATGTGGTACTGACAGAAGTCTCTTGCAGATAACAGAAACATGCTCAGAAAACCAAAGCCAAGCCTGCATCCAAAGACACAGTTGACAGAAGAGAACTGAACTAGAGAGTGAGAAATACCCATGGCCCTCACAGCACAATACCAGCAACAACTGATCCCAAGTCCTTTGTAGTGGTCACCAGAGGGCCCTTGAAATACAGCAGTGCTCGGCTAAGACTGGCTCAGGACTAAGTCAAGTTTGAATGTTTTCTACTCCAGCGAACAAGTGCAGCTTGAGAAGGTAACCCCAGAAAGAGAAATGATCCACAGAAAGCCATGGAGTGGCTTCCTTCTCTGTGTCTTGCTCTCCTCCAGAGCCACCGCCTCTGATAAAGGGAAAGATGAGAACATTTATTTGGTGCCAATATACCACGCACTGTGCTACTTCAGTTGTTAAGTAACCTGACCTGAACCTCACAGATCCAAGACTCAGACTCTGATCTGGTGGAACACGGAGCACACCCATGTCCCGTCGCCTGTACTCTTTGCTTTCTCACTGTTGCCTGGAGTCTTCACCCTCATCTTACTGCGATGGCCACTTTGTGCTTCTTAGTGTCATACATTTCAACTAGAATTCAGGTTTTTATTACAATAGGTCAGGGGATTTGAGGTGACAAGCTCAGGATAAGGCACACTAGGCAATGACTATTTTACGTGGGGATTTTGCAGGGCTAAGGTGGCAGAGTGGGAGAGGATAGGAGCTAATTTAATGGGTTAGTTTTTAAAATAACTTTATATTAACAAACAGAAGCTTTTAAGATATGAACAGTTAGGATGAAAATGGGAATTGTTTGGATGTCAAAGAATTCTCAAGTCACCTTGGGCTACACTGCAAGTCCTTCTGAGATGTGTTCACAGTTCTCTGTCATTAGGATATATTAATACCAACACTTCACTGGAGGGAACTCTGTTAAGGTCACCTTTGGCGCCAGATTCCAAGCTTTGTTCTGTTCATTCCCTTCCTTGGAGAAAAGGTGACATCCGTTCAGAGAAGCCCAGGCGCGAGGGAAACTCCAGCGGAGGAAGCCCCTGAAACTTCCAGTATTTGCAAAGCCTGGAAACATCCAGCAACAAAGTGGTGAGTCAGAGTCCCCAGAGCATGAAGGAGTAAATAATGAGAGGAAATGCAGCCAAGGAGGGCTGTGGCGGGGGCTGGGAAGTTCTGCGAGCAGGGGAAGGAGCTAGGTGGGGAGCTGCGGAGGAGGGCGGGGAGGAGCCCTCCACGCTTCACGCAGGACCAGCAGGACCCAGGCAGCCTCCGGGCCGGGGGCCTGTGCCCCACTCCGGAAGGGCAAGATGGCCAAGCAAGTCATTTGCAGCTCCTATTTCAGTTAATCTGCAGAACCGGGGTGATTCAAACCGTATGGCCTTAAAACCGCTCTTTACTTTGGTGGTTTGGATTCCTTTAAAGTCCCACGTGACTAAGGCCCTTGTCACAAAACAAAGCACTTTCACAGACCTTTGGTCTCAGACCTCGCTCATCTTCTCTTCCCGAGCACGTGAGGCAATGCACTTTCTTTTAGAACTCGGTCCAGGGTAAATGGGATTGACGCAGCGCTTTCTGTACAGCGTGAGGCCAAAGAACAGCAGAACAGCACAAAGATCCCACACTGGGTCAGATCACATCTCAGGGAGGCCTGGGGTTCTGAACCTGACAGTGCTGCCCAGGGACATGTGGTGTTTTAAAAAATTAGATGCTGGTGACCTCAAAGGACAGGGTACAAGCCCTGACTTTTGAGCTCTGTGGGCAGATTTTTTATGGGTGGCTTGAACTTCAGAATCAGACAAAGCAGTGCTGACTTCCTCTAAAGTACAGAAAAGAGGCTTGGAGGAAGGACCTTCTCTTCCCTGAACTGTGTCTATAAAACAGACGCAGTAAAACCTGAAAAGCACCTAGGCTGAGAGTAGAAAGCGATGTGTGTGCAGCTCTGAGCATGGTGGCTGACACATGACAGGTGCTTGATGAATTAGAACAACTACCGTGATGGAGATTCCGCTTTAAAATCCCAATCCCTGGTGCATCAATGCTATAGTTCAGGGTATAGGAGAGCCAAGCCATTATTATGACTATGTTGCTCTAATGCTTGATTCCCATCGCACCCAGAGATAGCCATGGCCTTCCAACTTGGGGGAGAGTGTTGGCATTTTGCAGACAGAGTCCCAACTCCAGGTGTCGGGGAAGCCCTCGTACCGGGTGGTCTGTACAGCTCTGACTTCCTGTCCCAAAACTCTTCCTGGTTCCTCAGAGATGAACCTACTCCCTATATCCTGCCTTCTCTGAGTTAAACTTCCTCTTCTGTGGGTTTAACTAAACACTTACTAAGATCTGATATTTAATGGAGGTTTATTCCTTGGCTGTTGCCATGAGAATGCAGTAAGAGTCAAGGAGAAGCAAGAAGCTCTTCATCATTGCTTTGGCAGGAGACCAGGGTTTGCCACACAACCTCTCTTCTCACCACACCTCACGTGGATTTCAGGATGCACAGGAACAAAGGAATTAGGGGGCTCCTCTGATGGAGGGAAGATCTACACGCCATCACCCTGGCTTGGAGAACCAAGCAAGCTCCTTTGCTCTTGCTTGTTGTATAGCTGCTGCACAATTTGGGGGGCCCTCAGAGATGGCCTCGTGTCACTTACTCAGCGATGAAGCCAGGTCTGCACCATGGCTCTTCCATGACCCCTCAGTAACCACTCATCCATAAAAGCAGGTTTTTGTTCCCCTTCAAGCAGTGGGGAATACCTGGGCTACATTCCTAACTCACAATGTTCTAGTATCACAGATAAATATGGGAAACTGGAATGGCATCTGCAAGGAACAGAGTTGGGGCCAAAGAAGAATATGTACCTGCTGCTTGTATTTGCCAGGTCAGCACAGAGCAGCTTCTCTAACCTCAAAGAACCAGGTTTCCCTGGACAAACAACAGGAGATTTGCTTCCTGCACAGGTGTCAGAGGTGGAACGGTGCTCGTTTCCACAGTTCCCACCTACCTTGCACTGATTTCTCCCAAATTTATGTGCCTGAACTCTACCTCAGCCCTATTAGATATCTCTACTGCTACCATAGGACTTTCACATATCCGGGAGGATTTGTAAATTAGATAGGATGTGGGATGCAAATTACAGAAACAGACTCTGGCTGATTTAAGCAGAAAAGGAATCACTGCCCAGGTACTGGGTACCTCACAGAATTAGCATAACGATGCAACAACCAGGTGTGCCAGAAACAAAGGGACTCCAGCCAAGGCCCGGCCTAGAAATGGTCTGCCTAGAAGCCACAGCTGTTCTTCAGCCACCATATTCTTGTTGCCATGATACCCACTTTACGACTCTGCCAACCTCTCCAGAAGTACCTTTTAACGGACTATGCTACCTGCTACACTTCTTCAATACTCAAAGTTTGGTGCTGCAGAAGCCGATTGGCTACATGTGGGTCCTATGACAATGCGCCAGGTGCTAGATGAAGGAGCAAAGTGAGGATGTCCCACACCTTCCATTTCCATGGAGACACGACCCTGTCCAAGATGCAAAGGATGTTTCTAGATTTCTGGGAAGCTAAAATAGATAATTACTACTGTGGCTAATATCTTCCCAGGACACTCTTCCCCTCCTGAACATGTCCATGGATGTTTCTCTTGTTTACCATAATGACACTGTCCCCAGCGCACCACACCTCACCAACTTTGGACTGGGGGGCAAAGCAAAGCCTCATCTGGACTATAGACGGCTCCAGTTAGGAAGTCAGTTCTCTCTCCAGTACCCTATCACTTTGACCAGAGGAAAAGCAGGCCCCACCACACATGACCTGTATCTACATATAACATACACATGCAATGCAGCAAGGTAGCCAAAAAGGAAATAAAATATCCATGCACATACACATATGCACACACTCCACCAAGAAAAAAAACAACAGAAAAAAGGAAACAAAAAGAAAAGACGAGAAGAAAAGAAAAGAAAAGATGAAATCTCAACACTGAGGTAGGCAGAGGCAGGAGGGTGATGAGTTTGAGCCCAGCCTGGGCAACTTAGTAATTTAGTGAGACTCTATCTCAAAATAAAATACAAAAAGGGCCTGGGAATGTAGTTCAGTGCAAAAGCTCTGGATTCAATCCCTTGTACCGCAAATATGGTTGGAGGCTGTATTTCTCATATTTATAACTGAGACAAGACTACAACTGATGCTATACGTTTGGTTCTTTAGAATGAAGACTCTGAGGTGACATTTAACTTGCAGGATAATTATTTAAGAGACCTCTTGACATAACCTCTGTTGGAGATGTAGGGCAAGAAGTGGAGAAAATGAAAGAATTAGTCAAGCCACAGTCCTGGCTCAAGAGCCTCCATTGTCCTACAGATACCTAGAGGGCTAGAATGGCCTTTCAGGGCTGTCCCAAGCTGGGCTGAGATGATTACCCTTTTACACTCCCACATGGATGAGTGCTTGGACTTAGGCCACCCTGGGAAGTGGCAAGAACTTGGCCAACCTCTGAAGGGACTGAGAACTGAAGGATCTCAGCTGACAGTCTCCCACTAGCTGGTAAAACGTTCCTCTTGGGGAAGTGTAATATGCCATTAGCACACCCGCCATTGCCAGCACTGACAGTTTTCTTCCTCTCTTCCCCGTTCTAGATTACGTGTGCCTTCAACAAGCACTTACCTGAGTGAGATAAATCAATCCTCTATTCCTCAGGATGCATTGTATTCTTTCCTGTCTACAGCCACCACTTAGACATGACAGAATGATTCACTGTTCTCTAAAGGCAACTGATTCCACTTCTGGTAAGATGGCGACTGGGTAAGCAGCAGAGAAATATCCTCCCAGAGGATCGCCATCCAGATACTAGAGTAGAGCAACATGAGAAAGACAAGGAGAGAAATGGGTGCCTGGTGCCATGGACCCAGGAAAGATCTGAAATGAATATTGAAGCCCTCAGAAATAACAAACAAGACCTCTCCTGGAGAAAAAGCTCAAAGGGCCATTATGGCATAATTAGAGGAAGAAGAGGCAGAAAAGAAAGAAGCCACCACTCCATACACATGCCCAGCCTCTCCCTCATTCTGGCACTCGCAGCTTCAGCCTCGGAAGCCCCTGCTTGTGGAAACCTACTAATTCAGCCAGGGGAGAGCAGAGTCCTGAGAGCTGGTCCATAACCAGAGAGAAGAAAGCACAGCTCGGAAGGGTAGCAGCAGCGGTTGGAAGGTGTGGTCGAATCCAATGTGAGGACGTGAAGATATGCCAGCCACAGAAGCACAATCCCCACTCTGCAGAAACCTTTCTAATCAGTGCCCTGAGGCAGGGCAGAGACAAGGCAGCCACTGAGCATCCCACCATATCCAGCACTATGCATGCCCAGAGGATATGGCCTCATACCTCTCCAATGTATGAGCAAATACAAGCAGAGAGTAGCAGGGAGGAGTGGAAGCAACCCCAAGGCCACAGTAATTCCCAGGGATCCAGCCATAAAACAAATGGGACACACGGCCCCATGCCCTTCTCACTCCAATACCAAGCAGGAAGCATGAGTTGAGTTACCAGGCTTCAGCTCCCACCCTGAACTCCCTCTCTGAGCAACGTGAGACTCAGGGGCCCGAGCATCCACCATGTGTTTCTGACAACAGGCTGAGTTCACGGGCTTCAGGACTCACCCTAAACTATTAATATGAGCCCCAAGAGGGTCTTCACACTGCTGGCATATATGAACCTTGTAAGAACCCACAGTGTCAAATTACACAAAAAGCAGCAGTCCTGAAGCCCGAGAGACAACAACACACTCTACACAGCAGACTCAAGAAAATCCTCCAGTTCTCTCCTTGAACTAATAACTAAACTTACTACACACCCTGGACTACCACAATGAGCACAGGTGGGGGAGACCTCACGCCACTTGTGCCCAACAGCATAAGTGCACCCAATGCCCAGCTGCAAGGGGTGGGGAATGTCAACAATGGAGATTGAGAGGTGGGAGGAAGCGAAGACATGAAATTAAGGTGCAGACCCATTTCTCTAATTGGGTGGGAATAGTCTCCAAGGAGTCATAGGACACCTACAGAGGGGACACCAGGGACTTTGGAGGGGAACTCGGCGACCTGTGGGGGTAGAGGCCTCCCAGTCCGCCCAACCCCTGAAAGCTGGGGCCACACTAGGGCAGAGCTGGGCAGTACACCCAGCCCTCAGGAGAAGCGGACCCCAGGGTGGAGCCAGGCAGTACACCCAGCCCTCTGGGAAAGCGGCCCTGAAGACTCGCCTGAGCCTCTGGACACAGATGCACTACGCACTGTATGGAGGCAGAGCCTGGAGGTTCTCTGTGTAATCCCACCTACTCATCCAGACACCTGATGGATGAGAGGGCTTGCCAATTATAGTCTTTGAGGATGGGTCCTTCTCCAACTCCTGCCATAGCAATTTGTGGACACCCATGTTTTACACAGCATAATTTGAAGCAGCCAAGTCTCTTCCCAATGGGAGAGCACGAGGGAGTAAATAAACCCAAAAGTACAGTTATTACCAATGGGAAGATGACTGAAAGGGTGGTAGAACAACAGAGATGAGGTGGAGAAAATTGATTAATCAAACGAGCCATCATTTGTATAACTGAGTAACAAAGACAAAGACAACATTATATAATACAGCATCCAGTGTTAATTCCCTACTATCCTCTCTATAATTTAGTATTTCCTTTATTGTTTCTGTTTTAACAAATGCAAAGATAATATTATGTAATACAGCATCCAGTGCCAGTTCCCTACTATCTTCTCTATAATCAGCTATTTTCTGTATTGGTTTTTGTGATATTCTGGTTTATGTGTCTCCATTCTTTTGTCTTAAAAATTAAAAAACAAAAGTCAATAAAGGCAACTGATTTCAAGAAGGCAGTATGGTGAGTGAAATCTCTTGGCTATTGATCCACTCTGTCTTCTGTACAGTAAGAGAGCTTCTTCATAAGAAGCAATATTGTTGGAGACCGTGACATCCTGTAAGTCACATGTACATTTATAAATAGTGGCACTGGCACAGCCCAGGGAGGACAATTCATGCTCTCTCTATGAAGATGGGTCTAATTTAATCAACTTGCCACTGGGGCTTTGGGCCAGTCACTGGTGCCAGTAAATTTTTTATCAGTAGTAGTCCATTCAGCTGTTGGGTAGAGCTCATCCTTGTTCCTATGCCTGACCCCAGAAGCATCGTGGCTTCTTAATCCTGGGTCAGCAAATAAGGGTTAGGATGGACTAGGAAAGACTCTGCCATCATGGAGTCCTGAATTAAAAGCTTTGTCCACACAGGGGGTCTTTTATTGATAATTCACAAGACATATAACTATTTTTAGATACCATGTATAATGTTTAAATCAGTAGACAACTCTATAGCAGTTTTATGCTCAAAGCAAAATTAAATAGGAAGTACAAGAGCTCCTACATGCCCTCCACTACATAAATTTGAAGACATAAAATCATTTTGTTCTCCTTATACTTTCTAACCAGCCATATGGCCTAGTGATTAAGGCCCAGTCTCTGACATCAACCTGCCCAGGTTTGAATTCTTACTCCATCTCTTATTGGAAGATGTGATATTACACACATTAATTTTCTGTGGCTTGGTTTTCTCATCTTTAAAATGCTAATAATAATAATAGCACCTATCACAACAGTTATAAGACAGGATCACTTCATGGTCCCTGCAGAAAGACAAAGTTAATGCTTCCAAATACATACTAAAGGACCATCAACTTTAGACATATTGTGATTGCAGAAACAATTTAGTATGAATGATCTTGCCTTAGAATTAATAAAATTCATGATATGATAAATGCTCTTGTTAATGCTCAAATTTGTACTCTCATGTATCAGGTAACAATAGGTTCACAATATTACCTGGCATCACACACCTAAGATTATAACTTCTCAAGAGTTGTTCACTCAAAAGACAAAACATTTTATTAAAATCCTAGGAACATTTATTATATCACTTCCTGTAAAGTCTTATCACAACCACAGATTGGGTACTTGCCGGGGTTCTCTAGAGGAGTGGAATGGATAGGAGTATGTAAAAGTATGCTAGGAGACCGGATAGACAGACTCACAGACTCGCACGACGTAGGAGCATCCACAGTGACTGTGCTAGAGAGCTGGACGATCCAGCAGCTGCTCAGCCCTACGCTAGAAGCTGCAGAACAAGGCGGACTAAGGATGCAGCACCTGGCCAAAGTAAAAGCCTCTGAAGCTCCCTGGAGTCCCCAGGGTAATGTGTTGAAAAGCTGGAGAAAGTGGAGTCCGATGTTCACAGGTGACAGAGCAACAGATCGAGCTGCTCAGGCAGAATGGAACTTCCAAAACATATGCACCAACTTCCTCCTTTTATGACTTTATTACGTAGAGATGACAAGCCCATTGGTAAGTATCACCCACACTTGGTGTCTGCATGCCAGTCACCTCTGGAAACACCCCACAGACACACCCATGAATGTGCTTGACTAATTGGCCTGGCATGTCTTAATCTAGCCAAGTTAACATACCATGATTCATGGTCACAGATTGCATAGAATATCTGGATCTGTCAGATATTCTGGGCACCATTAAAGCTGCTATTTATTCATTTAACAACTTCTTATTTATATGCCAACTCTGGAGCCATTGATAAGCAAAATGAAGTTTCTGTTACCTTCACGGAGTTCATATGCTAATGCACTGATAGTTGCTTGCCCTGCTTTTTAGCCCAGCTCTAAAGATTTTGGGCGCTACATCAACCTATGAACCTTTTGAGATACCCGGCAAATACAATGAAGCACATGTAGATATCATATATATTTCTTCCAAGTAGAAAAAGTCGAAGCTTCCTCATCTCTTCCTCAGGGGAAAAGGACCTACTTGTCATTCAGTTTGAAGGGATTCAAATGTGCTCCCTACATTACTGAGCTACTTCACCAGAGTAAGATAATGCAGAGATACCTTGGAATCCTATATATTCTTCTGGTTTGAATCTAGAATGTTCCACAAAAGTCTCGTATTTCAGAAGCGAGGATTTTGAAACATGAGTACACCGTGAGAGCTCTATACGCATGAGTGCTTTGATCCATTGATGCCCTGATAGGTAAATGTGGTGTTAGGCGGTGGGGCCCAGCTGGAAGAACAGGTGTGCCTTTGTAGCTGTATGTCCCTCCCTGACTCCTCCCTTCTTTTTTTGCTTATTGGGTCCCAGGAAGTAAGTAGCTATCCTCCACCATGCCCTTCTACCACGCTGGATGGTTGGAGCCAGTCAACTATGGACTGTATCCTCCAAAACCATAAACAAAATTAATCCTCTGCTTCCTTAAGTGGTGGATATCAGGCGTTCTGTACCCATAAGAGGAAAGCAGACTAATAAAGATGGTGGCTGATACTCTTACATGTATGTCTCACTGTATATCAGACATATGGGTATCTTCTCCTGCTTTCTAAGTCTTAGCAGCATGGTATCCTCAATGCCCCAGCCCCCAAGAAAAATGTCCCCAGGTGGTCATGACCCATAAAATCTAAATTATTGCCCATAATCAGAGAGTTAATATAATTTTATAATAATTCACATAAAAGCAAACTGCACCTAGAGTTTTCTGTTCACTAGGATGGAGGAAAAGGCACAGTAAGTCAGAGGAAAAAGCAGTTTCTTAACACTAATTTTCTCCAGTGAGGAGACCACACTATACAAACCAATCACCTGTGATGTTCTCCTCCAGGTCATCTGTCCTCCATGTTTGCCAAACTGCAGACATAAATGAGTTTCTATTAATGTAGAGGCTCACTGTGATTCCCAGGCTGACGTCAAACTCCTGGACTCAAGCAGTCCTCTGCCTGAACCTTCCAAATAGCTGCACCTGGCTGGAAGGTAGAGGTGTTCTCCATTCAAGTCACCAACAGTGACAGTGGCAATCCCTTTGGCTTCTCAGGGAGCTATTTCCCATTACATTGCAGTAAATCAGCTGCATTCCAGCCTCATCTCCTCAACACCTTCTTCTGTGAGTCAGGCAAATATGGTGAGCTTTCTTCCTCAGATATGTGTTAGAAAACTGGGAAAACTGGACTTACCAATTAGAAAATTAGAAAATTGGACTTATGAAAGCTCTCTCTCTTAGTCTCTTTCTAGTCACTGAGACGCAATACTTAACATCTACGAGAGCTCTAGGGTGTGTGTTCTCAGGAGTTCAACTCTTTCCCTTCAGCCCAGGATATGTGGCTAATCAGAACCCACAAAAGGTGACCATGCCAACCCACTCTCCTGTTTAAGTAACAACACACTCGGTGAGGGATACTTCTGGATCTCTTCCACCCTGAAGTCCCCCAGTGGTGTAGATGCTGGGAAGTTTATTTCCATGCATTTTTCTGAAGAGATAAGCTTTTAAAAATTCTCCCACTCCCTTTGCCAATGTGTATTTCAAGGCCTTAATAAAATGTCTTCAGAGCCCATGGTTAGGCAATATCTAGGTGGGTCTTGCACGATTAATTGGTTTCAACCTTTTATCTCTGAAAGTATTTTAATTCAGTCTCCACAGTGAAAGGGACATTCTTTTTCACAGAGCTCCAGATTTTAGTCGACCAGTTGAACAATCAGAACCATTTCCAGCTGATAAATCTTATGCACTGAAACCAAAATAATGATAAAATGGGCCAATATCAATACACTCAGCTTGAAATAAAATTAGCTTCTTCCATTCTTAATCCAACACCCTTCGAATCTATTCTCATGCACATATTTTAGATTTTTGTCTACATAAAGTAATAAAGTCCTATAATACATTTGGATACACTTCTCCTCTCAGATTCCATTTTTTAAATATCTCCCCAGCATGTATCCTGAGGCAAGCTTTATGGATGTAGATCCATTAAAGTTGCCAGATAATGAAAGTATTGGCTTTTCTTTGTAAGAATTAGAGTCAAAAACAGAATCTTCTAGCAAAGTTGCAGCATTTTATTAAAAATAGTCCCACTGTTTCATGTGGCTACAGAGGCCTAGTGTATTAAGGGATTATGAGTTTAGACTTTGGATTCTTCCACATATTCCCACTCTAGCCCATGGGGCCTCACCCTATTTCCGTGTCCTAACTTTAGAAGAAGCTAATGAGACTGGATTCAACTAATATTATCATTTGGCCAGTTACAGAATCAAAATATTTGTTTGGCTTTTCTCTATGTTAGCCTGAAGTCTCCCAGAGATAAGATATTCTTTTTTTCCATATCTAGAGAAAATATCTCTATTTCAGAATATTCCTTGAGCCAAGAATGTAGGAATTTGAGTTAGTCAATCCCTGTCAAGTTGCCTAGAGCATTTTGAAGTAACCATGTTATAGATGGTCTCACTTACCTATCTGGATCCACCCTCTTTCCTCTCCCCTTCTTCTTCACCCTAGAAGGCTGACTTCCTCCTGGTCAGCTTTGCCCTCCAGCTTCAGGAAGGGGAGCCCTGATGGGACAGACTAGGAAGAGCTCAAATGCAGGAACAGAAAGAGGAATTTATTTCTTGGCACCACCCTGCCAGACCATGAGTTAGGGGTTGCTAAATTCTTCTACAAAAGCCTATAACAGCAATGGTCAAGCCCTCTTCCACAGCCTCAGTTGCTACAGCAGCTCGCTGGAGCCTCTGCTCACTCTTACTTCCCTTTGTCCTCCAGGCCAGGGTCACAGTAGGAGACCTTGTACTTTCCCTAAACTACTTTGCAACCCACAATGCTTCCCCTTAACTCTGCCTACTATGCAGTAAATAAATAGGCCATTGGTCACAGTCTCTTCAAATACCCCATTTGAAAGTGTGTCTCTTCCTCCTGAGACTCCAAATAATTCACATGCTCAATCCATAGCTGTCCAGTTCCTGGGCCTCTGCATTCTATTCTAAGGCATTACTCAGCCCAGCAGAGTCTTACCTTTTATGCACATTTCATCCCATAACCAAATATGATATCTTAGTTAGCAAACTTCCAACTATGTGCCTTGTGCTTCTAGATTCCCATCCCCAAAAAGGGGGAAAAAACTGCATGAGAAACCCGAGCTAGCACTGATGTCGCTGCCACAGAACATTCAGGGCCACAATCGTTGGGGCTAACACCACTGAGCTTGAGCCCATCTGGCCGTGACTACTCAATGCCACTGCAGTTGTCTCTGGTGACCACAAGCTCCATGCCAGTTCTTTTTGTTGTGCACTGAGCCTGACACTGTCACATCAGTCACAGACCAGTTCTGGAATCAGTGTCCATGTGCAGCCCAGCCTCCTTTCCCTTCCCTGGCTTCAGAGCTCCATGGCCTTCCCTGTCCCTCCTGTCCACTGTGCCTTCTTTTTCCCCCAGCTTCCAACATAAAGACATTGATTCTGCTTCCTGTCTCTCCCCAGAGTGTAAGGCAGCTAGAATAGAGGTTTATGAATCAGAGTTACACATAGAAATAAACTCACTCTTTCCATATTGTTTTCTTTCTTACATGCATTCAGTGTTTGACATTAGGGCAAAGATTTCCCCCTATCCAGAAAGATTACCCAAAGACTGCCCACTCTTTCAGTAGTCTGGGTCAAAGGTATATCATCGTTGCCTGAATAGGTAAAACAACGATCTGTTCTTAGTTTTGTGATGCAAAATATGCAGAAGACAGAGCCTCTCTCTTGCCTTTCTGGTTCCAGGAAGAATCACTAAAAATGTCTCTCAGGTAGAGTAAAGCAAGGGGTCATAAACTGAAATAATTTGGGGGCATTTGTTAAAAATTTTCTCTTCTGACATCATCTGTTATACAACAGACATTGCAGTGATTCATGGGAAAGTTTAAGAAGCTTCAGATACCTAGATGGTAAGCGTTTCAAGAGCTTCCATTCTGATGTTCAACACTAGACCCGCTTACTGCGTTGGAATGATCTTAAATACATAAGTCCACCAAAGACCTTCAAAACAGAGCTTAAGGAATTGCATGGTTGGGGCTGGGTATATAGCTTAGTGGAATAAGCGCCTGCCTAGCAAGCGCAGGGTCCTGAGTTCAATCCCCAGTACCGCCAAAGAAAAAAAACCCAAAACTTTTGGGCTGGGGATATAGCTCAGTGGAATAAGCGCTTGCCTAGCAAGCTCAGGGTCCTGAGTTCGATCCCCAGTACCGCAAAAAAAAAAAAAAAAGGAATTGCATGGACCAAAGACCTGGGTTCAAAGCCAAAGCCTACTTGATATCGGATGCTTCGAGGTAAGTATAGAGCTGAACTTCTGGCTCTTCTGGGTCAATAGCACTGTGCTCACCCATGGAGCACTTTTGACCCTATATAACATTGAGGAAGTGAATACACCCTCTTGAAGGATAACGATGGTAGGCACAGGAATCTGGACCATCAGTGACATTCTGCTGCAGCAACTTTAATGCAGTCAACTTGAGTATCAAATATTAGATGGAATCCAGGCATAGTGGCACACACCTCTAATTCTAGCACTTGGGAGGCTGAGGCAGGAGGCTTGCTGTGAGTTCAACACCAGCCTAAACTACATAGCAAGGCCCTGCCTCAAAACAAACAAGCAAAATTAGATGGAGCACTATTTGTCATTAGACTGATGAAACAGATCATCTAAGTTAAATGTAACTTCTAGCCCTAAAGAATCTGCACTATAGTGACTTCCTTTGTTTATATAACTTTCTACATTTATCTGGATGAGAGATGCATGATACATGTCTGATGAGCATTAGACATATGAACCAACAACCTGGTGAGAGCACTGTTGTGTTGGAAAGAGCACCCTAGTTCAAGCCTTGAAGAGCAAAGTGATTGAATTTTGTACCTTTTCAATCTTCATAATGCCTACCTGCCTAAATCTGTGGTATAGACACTATTTGTGGCAAAGACTGAATTGTCATTCATTCAATGAATACTTTTAAAATTGTTGCCAGGAAGACCTCATGGTTAAGTATAATAAGCAATGGACGGAAATGGGTAGACCAAGGTGACTCCCAGACCTCATAAAACATTTAATTATTTGTGCAACTAGGGACAAACAAGTTACTCTGTTTAAACCTACTCCTCAGCTGTAAAATCCATAAAATGGAAAAAGTTGGCCATTGTTGACACCAGCCTACAGTTACCATAAAGTTACAGGGGACGGTGCATGAGCTATTGCATGGCAAATTGGATTAAATGCTGTATAAATGTGAGAGATGACCTAATTCATTTTCAGATTTTAACTGGTGAATTTGGAATTGGCACGAACTCCTTTGAAATAACATTTCTCTGCAAAGCTCAGGGCCTCTTGGTCAGTTCCCAAAGGCTTTTAGAGAGAATCAGAAGGCTAAACCTCCACAACCACATTCAGAATATGAAAAGCCCATTTAGCTGTCATCCCCTGCTCTTGGCAGGCGCTCAGGGAGTGCCAGCAAAATGTCTGAAACTGGAATAGCAACCCACCAAGTACATCCAAATCTCTGATCAATCTGTGCCCAGTTTAGAGGCAAAATTATATTAACATTACCCCCACTGTGGATTATTTCTAATGAAACCGATCTGCCAAGGTAAAATGAGAGCATGTGTCACAGAGAGGTGTCACTGGATTGACCTGAAAAGTAAATATCCTGTCAATTAAAGATGAGCAAAAAGATTCCAGAAAATATCAAGACTTCTGACTCCTTTAAATCTGTGCCCTTTTCCTGAAACCAAAATATAATCAAATCTTTAAGGTTTCAGAATGTAATTAGACTAGAAATTTGTAATTGTGCTTATTGAGTCAGAAGGTCCTGATGGACAAACTCCTAATTGTAGGCTAGCAACCTTTAAAGGCAGAAGAGACTCCTTCAGAGTAGCCTGGCACCATGCAGCATGCAGAGATACCAAAGCCGTCTTTAAGTTCAACCTCCAGACTGTCGTCATTTCCTTCTTCTCCTTTGTGACTGTCATCTAACTTTTCACTCCCTTTCTCCCTTGCTAGACTCCAGTGCTTTGTTGTGCTTCTGTTTTCCGGGATCCTTCCTGGCTCTGGAAGTAAAAGACCCAGAAGACACGAGCCTGGGCATGGAGTACCTGCTTCGAGTCCCATCCACCCCATTTGCCCAGTCAGGCTATTCGACCTGACTCAGGGTCAGGTGAAATAGCTTCTATGTGATGCCCGTCCCATGCACTTAAGGAGGTGTGAGTGTTCTTCAGGATGTAAATGAGCCTGGACCATATGTGTGCTCATTCTGCTCTTCAAGCTGTATGTGTCTGAAGGCTACATCATTTTTTTAATTCGGTGATCAACTTTGTTTACCAGAGTAACTTGCATAGTACCTGGCTCAAAACTGGTGCTAAAAATAGTTGTCAAACATTTTTCCCCAATTCAGTCTTTCTCCAACCGCTGAACACTTTCATGTCCACCCCCTTGGTGGGTCTCCCCTCCAAGTCCCTTTCCTTTACTACACTTACTGCCCAACTTTGACCTGTTATCTTCTACTGCATCTGTTTCTTATATTCTATTAAACATCTCGGATCTGTTTTCTGTTCCTATCGGAGTTACCTAAAGTGTGCACCACCTCTTCATCATGTATTCTTCCCTACTTATACAGTAAAAATATCTTTCATTTACCTTCTCTGCCCTATATCTGCCCTCTCCAGCCAAGTTGCCTAGGTACCTAAGTAATTGATGTATTTTTGATGCTTTTGTGGCCTACCCCACATGTTCCCCATGCTTACAGGCCCTTCTGTTGAAATTCTACTTATCGTTAACATTCTAGCTTAAGGGTATCTCAGAATTCACAAAAGTATGGGCTGATAAGAACCTTGTCTCTCGTGTATGCTGAAGTACTTGCCACACTC
Organism: Dinomys branickii; assembly: GCA_004027595.1. Lineage (NCBI taxonomy): Eukaryota > Metazoa > Chordata > Mammalia > Rodentia > Dinomyidae > Dinomys > Dinomys branickii. The sequence continues at coordinate 43,220 of PVLD010003273.1, read as the reverse complement.
AAATGTAAAGGCAGAGCTAGAACAAAGATCTAAGGCTCCACCATCGACACCCCCTTCCTCTCTGGTCCTGATGCCTCATCCATAAATAAGCAGGACAGCGACATCACTTATGGCCCATGTTGAATAACTCTGAGAGTTAAGGTTGGTGCTAGCTTCAGTAAGTGTGTATCCAGGCAAGTCCATACCAAAACCTGTGGTCAGTGTCTTGGTGATGTTCCCATGGCTGGGACGCAAGGCCCAGTGCACACACCCTAAAGGAGGAGAAGTTTATTTGGGCTCATAACTTTTAGAGGTTTCAGTCCATAGTCGGGGCTGGCTGCAAGGCCAAAACGGCACGGCGGAAAGGCCCACTGCAGTGTAGAGATGCTCACATCAGGGCTGCCAGGAAGCAGAGAGAAAAGGAAGGGGCTGGGAAGGGAGATAAATCCTTCCAGGTCATGCCTCCAGTGCCCGCCCCTTCTGTCCAGGCCCCGCCTCCTAAGGTCACAGTCAGCTGTGTTGTACTCCACACACACACGCCATGATCCAGTCACCTCCCAAAGCACTGCCTCTGAGCTCAGGAGAGTTCTGGGGGTCACTTTGATCTAAACCATATCAGTCATCCTACCTGAAATGCAGTCCCCCTAAAGCTACGGTAAAATTATAATTCCTGTTTAATCAATCGGTCTGTGTCATTTAGGTCTTTCTCTCAATAACAGCCCATGAAATAATGAAGGCAATTTGAGACATTACCAGTTACTCCGTACTGTTTCTGTTTTATAACAATGGTAGCAATGATAAGCACACGGATGTCCACACAGCACTGTGGTCGTGGTGCATTTCCCTAGGAGCCATACGAGCTATTGTGACATCAGGCATCATTTGGCTTCTGGTACTAGATACACAGCTGTCAGCCGTACAACTCCATCACTTATTTTCTGAGCTTCCATCTTTTCATCTATAAAATGAGGCAAATAGGGCTGATATAGTAGACTTTTGATTCATCCCCTCCACAAGTATTTGTTGATTGCTTACCATGTGTGTGAGATGTTTGCACTGGATACTGCAGATGTGACACTGAGGAAATCATTATTGTGCACTGCAGTCTGGTCAGGCATAGAGCTGTTAACCTCAAATGTAGGTTCTGTCCCAAAGAAGGATGAGCATGAAGATCACCCTTCTCTGTTATACCATCATATTACAAAAGAACCTCTTCAGATAGAATTCATGCAGTGCTTGAGGATGTAATGGTTACCTTGAGAACTTAAGAGTAAGCAAACAGAAAAGGAAAGAAAATTGTGCTGGGAATAAGGAAGGGCATTGCAAAAGCTCCTGGTCCATATGGAGTTCCACCTAATCAAGAAACCCAGGAAAGGCCAGGGTGGTAGGAGAAGGACTTAAAGTGAAGGTGAAAGTGACAAAGGGTGAGGTTGGACAGAGAGTGCGGACCAGTATAAGAAATAACTCTGTAGGCCTTATTAAGAGTCACTCAATTTCTGCAAAGAGCAATAGAGTATGTGAGACTTTTAAGTAGATAATTGATTGGGTTGAGAGCAGGGATGAATTTTGGTACTTATACTTCGATTTGCATATGGAAAGGTCATTTTTGTTAGAGAAGGAAGAGTGGATGGAGAAAGATCAGAATGGATTCAGGCAGACCAGAGAGGAATCTCTTACTGTGATTCAAGTCAGAGGCAAGAAAAGTTTGGACCAGGGTGAAAGCAGGGAAGGTGGAAGCAGGTAAAAGAAGTTGGTAAACTTGATAGATTGAGGGATGGTGGAGTGAAAAGAAGATAAAGGCAAAAAAGGGCTGCTAAATTTCTAGTTCGTGGTGATGCTACCATATTTATTGAAGTAAGGAACACCAGAAGAAAAGTGAACTTGGGGGAAATCCATGCCCCATCTTGGATACCCTGAGTCTGAGGTTGCCTTGAGATCTGCGGAGGTGATACCAAATAGGAGTTCGGATGCACGGATGTGTGGTTCTCAGCTAAGATATGAACTAGGGAGAAAGTCGATCTTCACCCTAACCAGATGGCAAGGGCGGCCGTGCACATGGATGGCATCCCCGAGAGAGAACAGAGAGAATAAAGTGGGGGACGGAGTCCTAGCCATGCCTGGAGCAACTTTAGTGCTTACTGATGGGTCAAAGAAGGATGATCCTGCAAAGAGAAAGAAGCTTTCACAAAAGAAAGAGGAGGTGGCCCTAGAAGGAAGTGGTAGCCAAGGGTGTCGAGAAAAGGCAAACTGAAAAATTCCCATTTAGATTAGGTGTGGCAGATGCCATCAGTGACCTTAGAGGGTTAGGGTGGAGGAGAGATTAGGCAAAAGCCAGGTGCAGGTGGAATGAGAACCAGGCGGGAAATGAGGAAATGGGCCCCTGGCATAAACTCCTTCATGGGGAAGTTTGTCTCTGAAAATCGGAAAGGGCTCAAATATCAAGATAGAGGAAACTATAAAGGAAGAGACGGTAACTTCACTTTTTGTTTCTCAGGCTGAAGAGAGTTAAGTATGTTTAGTTACTTTTATAAAACGCCCGCAGTGTGGGTCCCTGTGAAGACTATGACCCACAGACAGGCTAAGAAATGTAGAACCTAAGCCATGTGGAGAGGCATTGGCCTCAGAAGGAGGGGCCCCCAATCACGTGACAGATGGATCAATTCATGCTAGCCTGAGTTTTGGAAGTTCCACTCTGATGGCTTCATCTGTCCCTGGAAGAAGAGGAACCAGAAGCTCACCGTGAAGGGACATGAACATCAGACATGAGGCAGTGAAGGTGGACATTGTGGAGGGTACAGAGAGCCAGGGGCCAGCAACCATGACCTCGCTGTGCTACTGACTTGCCCAGCCACGCAGCACTGTCAGACGTAGGCCTAGAACACAGAACAAAAGGCTGGGTTTTGCCAATATCAATGTGGAAGAAAAATGGGCCAGTGAGAAAAATGAGAAGAGTAAGTCTGAGGGTGCCTCCAACTCTCTCTCTCTCTCTCTCTCTCTCTCTCTCTCTCTCTCTCTGCACCTTGATGCAACAACACACTACATGGCCCCTTTCTTGCAGCCTAGAATTACAACCAAGGCCAAACTAAGGGCCAAGTTGCCACGTACAAACCACATTCTACAGGCCCCTCCAACACTGACCGCCCATGACTGAGGCTGGGCCACTTCCTCCTTCCCTTTCCCTTGCTTCCGCCAACAGGATTTACCAGGGAGGAGTAGAACAGGCCCTGCAACCACAAGACTTCATCCCAGGTCTCCATTGTGACCACCAAGCCCTGAATGAGAATCTACACACATGTTGTCATGATTTGGAAAAAAAGAAAAAAAAAAGCCTGGGCAGGAGAGTCATAGACATACTGGAAGGGGTACAAATGGTCAGAAAATCACGGCCAGTGCTCAGAATTCCTACATGGAGCACAAATGGGAACCAGTCACAATATGGGTCTCAACCTCAATGTGTTGTCACTAATTTGTCACCTCAGTGACGGGGCCTACATCTGTCACCTGTGATATGATGTCGTATGGAGTAAGCACTACATCCAGAACTCTATTCCTTGCCAAACAGCCTTGTTCCCTTGTCCTTTCCCCCTCTTACACTGCTGTCCCTCACTCGTGCTGCTGAATGGGAAAGTCCACCAGGACGCTGCTGTTTTGCAGCACATATTTGCTGCAGTAACCAAGCAACCGGGTCATCTCCTGACCTCTCTGACCACCAGTGCTGCAGGATAGGAGGCAAGGGTTGTCGCCTCAATGTCTGAAGGGAACAGAGGCTCCATTTCCAAGTCTGGAGGACAAGCCACCTATCCCAGCCTAGAAAAGCAAGCGTGAAGAATTACTGCCAACATCTCAGACGCTCTGCTGAGATGAGACCTTACCTTAGTGCAAAGCCATTTCTAAGCTCCAAAGCGGTGACTTCCTCTCCCTTTTCCAAAACCAACAATCCACTGTTTGATGAGTCATTGGTTCCCTGACATTTGTAAAATACACTTGAAGTGTTCCCAGAGGGAGTAAAATTATACTGTAATCAAACTTCTCTCCTCTCTGCAGCCCTGCTCTTGCTCTCCAGCCCTGGCAAGTGGCAACCCCACAAGCTAGCAGTCAAGGTCTCAGGAGAGAGGGCCCCGTTTCATCTAACTCAGCCAGGAGGTCTGGTACCTGGGTTTTCAAAAAAGAACTGAACAAGGTCCCCTCACCACCACAGCCTCACACAGAATGAAGACACTCGTGTTTTCCCTTGAACTCGAACAGCTACGGAGGAACGGGTGGGACCAGTTGCTGGGGTAACTGTAGCTACAGATTTTTTCCCGTAGCCCTGAAGGTAGGAGTCTATGCAGCTTTAACAAAGGTCCAGGGCCCTGGGAAGGAGCTGGCGAGGAGACTATAAGGATCATGGCAGACAGACAGGTTTGTGACCAGGCTGGATAGACCCAGAAAGGGTGAATTAGTGGAGGTGATCCACAGCTCCCTGCACCCAGCTCCTGAGTAGCAGTTCCCAAGCATGCTTTTATTTTACTGTTAAGAAAGGACACAGACTCAAGCAAATCCAGAGCAGCAAAAGCAAACTATGTCTCCCAGACAAATCCAACTGGTCACCTGTTTCACTCCAGCCAAAAATTTATTGGGAAAAAAAAAAAAAACTAAAGAACACCAATCTTTCTTTCCTATTTGTTTTTTGGGGTGTGTGTGTGTGTGTTACTAGGCTTTAACTCAGGGCCTTCACAATTATCTATACCCACAGCCCTTTTTTAAATTTCAAGACAAGTTCTTGTTAAGTTGTCCAGGCTGGGCTGGAACTTGTGATCCTTTTGCCTCAGCTCCCAGCATCGTGGGATCCCAGGCATGTGCCACAATGCCCAGTTAGCCATCTTTCTTAAAGGATGGAAATTATATGAACTTCAAGTCCCGCCATTTCAGCTGACTTCTCATTGTTTCCCCACCTCCCTCCACTTAGCAGCCTTGGTGACTGGCCCCAGCATCTCCTCAGCTGCCAAAATTAAAGCCCCTGCACTGTCTCTGTCCTTCCTCCTGTCTGTCAGTGAATCTCCCATTTATCTGTGTTTCCTTCTTCCCACCCTCAAGACTACTGACCTCATTGGGCTTGCATCCCTGCACCCAGTGACAGTAAGATTCTTTATCAGCTGCCTATCCAGTGTATGCTGTGCTTTGAAGGTAGATGGTCCTTTCTACATCACAATCCTGATCCATCCAGTCTCCATAGTATTTAGGCATAGCCCAATGCCATCAGAATGAAGCTTCAGTTCTTTCAGCAAATCTCTTTGTTATTTGAGCTTAGCTTCACCAGACTGACTGTTGGCCCTGGTGGCCCAATCCTCAGCCCACCGGGACTGTGCAACCCAAAACTAACTTCCACTCCCTATGCATGTCATTACCACTCAAAACTCCAGTTTTTGCAAGTGTTCACTAAAGCTGGACTCCTTCATTTTCCCTAGGAAAGAGATTTCCTGATCCTGCAAGTGCCTCCCTGGCTTAACTGCTTCAATTTCTCCCGCCTCTTTGGCCGTATTACTTCCCGTAAGATGGCAGGGGTGTGGTGCGGAGTGGGTTTTGGAGTCAGAGACAGAGTCACCCACTGCCATTCTGATCCTGACTTGCATGAACTTGGACAACTAAATATGCATCAATGACACAAAATGTTCTCTTCTATACAATGAGGAGTTTCACATGGACTTCAGAATTGTCATAAGTAGTGAAAGAATCATTATTTTCTTGCTTGTTGAATGCCAACTTCCACTGCAAGGTGTGGTTTTCTTCCTTTCTGTCCCTACTAAATGTATTTTATGTCATAAATGTATTTAATATATATTTGTGACCCACTGTACCCTGAGAGTTTTAAAACTTAAAACCAGTTTTATGCATTGTATGTGCAGTGCCTAAGTCTTACTCATGCAGTTAAAAGTTAGTTAAATTTCACAGTACGTGAATTCAGTTTTGCAAACCTGTTCATTACCTGATATAGTAAAGTTCAGTGCTTGTGGAACTGAGGAATATAAAGATGAGTAAATTCCAGGCTTCAAAGATCAAGAACAACACTTCTACTTCTGATGAGGCTGGAGAGAGAGACAAGATTTGTCTGTCACCGAAAACAGTGAGAGAGCAGAACACAATCTATAAAACAATGACACTCGGCACATCAGACATCACAACCAAGGGCTGTGATTCCAGAGAGATTGGAAACCAGTGAGAGGGCCCAGTGCTCACCCAAGATCCCTGCCTGGAGGGAGTTATGTAGCCACAGAGCAGGGCCAGTTCAGCCCTCATCTGCTAGGACTGGGAAGACAAAGTCAGGGCTCCAGAGATAGCAAGATGGGGGGCTGTGTGGGGCAGAGTCTGGGAGTAAGAGCGGTGCAGAGAGAATTCCAGAATGCTGCAGGGGAGGCTCCCTCGGTGCTCAGATGAGCACTCATCATCACCAAGAAACCTGACCAGACTGCCAGAAAATGTCCCCTAAGAATCAGAAAGACAGCCCAGCGCACACCCAGCAACGAGGATGTGTCCATTCCCAACAGACAGAGCAAAAGCAAAAGCTCACCGGGCACCAGCTTCACCTGGAGCATTAACAAAGGTCAGCGAGAATAGGCGACATGAATTTCCTACCTCACTACGAACAGCTATCATCACACATAATGAAGCTTAAAAGCAAACACAAGGCTTTCTGTTCCTGAGAAAATTTTCCAAGAAGTTTTTCCCTCCCAAAAAAGCAACTCAAACTGGGCATGATGGCAAATGCTTGTAATCCCAGCACTTGGGAGGCTGAGGCAGGAGGATTGTTGCGAGTTCAAGACCAGCCTGGGCTTCAAAATGAGCTCAAGGCCAGCCTGAACTGCATAGCGAGACCGTATCTCAAAAAAGAAAAAAAAAAAAAAAAACCCTCACAGAATAAAACTTAAGAATTATAGATTTTTGAAACAGCGCCTCTCTATGCAGCCCAGGCTAGCCTCAAACTGATGCCAGTCCTCTCCTCAGTGTCCGAAGTGCTGGGATCGCAGGCATGCACCACCACACCTGGCTAACAGTATTTAAAGTGATGCAGAAATCCAGTACATATAAAAGTTAAAAGTTGCAATATCTGACAGATAATAAGCAATTACCAGGTAAGGAGAAAAATACACCCAATAACAAACAGAAAAATAAGTCAGTTGAAACTGACCCAGACATTTTATAATTAGAGTTCATAGACCCAGACATTAAAACTACCATTATAATTATATTCTATATGTTCAGGAAGATATAGAAAAGATAAAACATGTTAAATAAAGTTGTGGAAGACATGAAAAGATTCCAGCTGAATTTTGATAGATAAGATTTATGAACTATGACATGGAAAGTACTCCATGGAATTAAAATCACAAGAAAAAATTGGTGAGCTTGAGACATAGCAATAGAAACTCTCTGAAATGAAATCCACAACAGAAAAAAAATTCCAATATAAATGAACAGTAGAACAAATTCAATAAACCAAATCTGTATATGAATCCTTGAATAATCTAAAGGATTCACAAAATAATAATAACCAGAATAATCCAAAATAAAATTTGGAGGAACAATAGGCTTATATTTTCTGTTTGATAAAAACTATGAACTCACACATCCCAAGTGCAAGAAACACAAAGAAAAACAAATCCAAACACATCAAAATGATACCGTTTAAAACTGTGACTAGAAAGTAGTGGAGATGCAACTCAGGGGTAGAGTGCTTGCCTAGCATGCGCAAGGCCCTGAGTTTGATTGCCAGTGCCACAAAGACACCTGCAATGAATGGAAAACAACCCAGGGAAGAAGAACAAAGCTGTGAACAGACAGCTTCCCCCAGGCACGCTCAACCTGGGAAGAAATTGTTGCAAAGTATACTTTGGAGAACTTGAATCTAGAATATAAGAAGACCTTTCAAAACTCCTAAGGAAAGAAAAAAAATCAATGTCTTAAAGGACCAAAACATTTTAACAGACACATTCTAAACAAAATGTAAGAATGGCAAATAACCACAGGAGAAGATGCCCAGCAAACACCACTACTCATCTACGGGAGTAGATAAAAGTAAGGCCACCACACCAGAGCTGCCTGGGATACAAAGAAAGTGCAGCTTCACACACTGCTTGGAGAAATGTAAAATACAACAATCACTTTGGAAAAATTTGACAGTTACAATCAAACCATCCCACACCTACATATTTACCAAAGAAAGAGGAAAGCACATGACCATACTAAGACCTGGGCACACATGTTCCTAACAGGCTTTTGTTTGTAAAAACTAAAACCTGAAAATAACCCATTGTTCACCAACAGACGAATGAACAAATGTTGCTTATCTAGACAATCGAATACTACTCAACAATTAAAAAAGAAAGAACTGTAGGCACCAAACTCAATGAGTCTCTGAATAACTATACTGAGGGAAAGAGGCCAGATAAGAAACACAGGCTTTGGCCTCCTGTTGGTACCACCCTTGACGGTGTGCTGACAAGTGCACAGGGGTGGGAAGCAGGAGGGCCTGAAACAGGGGATTGAAAGAGGTCACAAGTTGACAGGAGAAAATAAACGTTTGGGTGCAGTGGATAATTCACTAGCTTCATGGTAGGGGATTGTTTCACTGGTGTGAGTATGGGTCTGTCTTTCTAATTACAAGTTTATGGTTCTTCTATCCTGTAAGTCTCTAAAACTCCGTTATAAATATGCATAAATACATTCTTACTTTTGTTTGTGTCTTGGTTACTATTATGGTTTGTGTCCCTATGTCCCCCCAAATCCTCATGCAGTTATTTGGTGGCTTTTAGAGTTTATGACTGATCCCTGATCCAATGCTGGGACTATGGGTGTGAGAGCTATACCTGCCCTAGGGCAGATAGTTTGCTGGGATTATGGGTGTGACAGCTATACCCTAGGGGGAATAGTTTGTATTTGTAAGGGAGAGAAAGAAGCTGCCTGATTCATTCCTGTGGCCATTTCTCCCTTTTGCTGGTTGTTTCTGCTGTGCTCTACTGCCCTGAACAGTTTGCCCTCTGCCATGTGCCACTCTGCCTCAGAACCAGCCAAGTATGAACTGAAACCTCCACAGACTGTGAGCTAAATAAACCTTTCCTTCCTTCATTTTGGGCATTGGGTATTTTGTCTCAGCAACAAGAAAAAAGTAACCAAGACAGTTACTTTTCTTGTGTCTAAAACGTAACACCCGACACCCACAAGTGAAAGGAGATGCACGGGCGAGGTTTGCAGTCTGTAGAGTTTCAGTCCATAGTCAGCTGGCCCCAGGGCAGGGAGGCATGGCGGAGGAGAAACGTCCGTAGCAAGGCAGCATGCAGTAAAGCTGAAGCAGCAGCCTCCCTTTCCCTTTTATCCCATCCAGGTTACAAGGCAATATATTGGTTGGTGCCACCCACACCCACGGTTGGCTTCCCATCATCCACAACCAGCGCTGTGCTAAACCAATCAGTGCACTAATTCAGTACATACACTCCTAATCCCAGTATCACACCCTTAATCCAGGCTCACATACCCTCTGAAAAGTCCCACGTATGACAGCATGAGGGTTTGGGGGGCATCTAGACACAAGCCATAATAGCTAATCTTCTAAAATATAAAGCACTCCCAGCTAGATATGAATGGGTGTGAACTGTTGATAAAACATTGCATTTAATTTTATGAAACAAGGTCATTAAATATAATTTCTGAGGGAAAAACCTTATCTAATTGTATACTACAAATAGGTATATTCCTTTATATCACTTTTGACTCCATAGAGCTGTCAAAAGAAGGAAGGAGAAGAGAAGAAAAAGGAGAAGAGGAATGGAAAGGAAAAGAGAATGAGGAAGAAGCGAGAGAAGAAGCTCACTTTGTCTCAGCCAAGACAGGCTGTCCCTGCCGAGGAGTCAAGGACACGAACTTCCTAGAAATGCAGCCAAAGGGCGCCACCACCACTCTAGCCCAGACCTCCAGCAGTGCTCTTTGCCCTGCTTCTAACCTGTGAAGTTTCCTCCTCACGGTCCCAAACAGCCCCTCTCAAAGCCAGGATAGAATTCCCGCAGCCTCTACCCTCTACCACTTCCCACCCACCAGGCGGCCTGGTCCTGACTCAGCAGGGAGGCTGGAAGGAAGAAGGCTGTAAACTGGGCGTCTGGATTCATCTTCCCAGCAGTGCAGGGAGTCACCGGCACAGGAAGTGGGGATCTGTGGCTCCTGGGCACAGTTACACAAACCAGACTGGCACCCACCACTGCTTTTGTTCAGGGACTTTTCCAAAACCAAGACTCCTGCACACAATTCAGCATGTTCTCCCCGTGGGGAGCCACACGGCTGGCTTCCTGGTCTGTCCCATACAATGAGCTCACTCTAGTGGGGAGTCTGTGGTCAGTGGACCACCGGGCTAGCAAGTGGGCTGCAACACACCGGCGAAGGCATGAATGGGCTACGGTCTCAATATTAAAATAGTCTCCTAGGCCTCTTTTTAACAGAGTCGCTGTCCATTCAAGGACTTTCATAACCCACCCCACCATTAATTTATCGGCAAAGCCACTTACCTGAAATACACAGTGGTTGGTGTTCTCTCTAGCTCTGAAGTCTATTTATGAGAAAGAAAGAAAGCCTTGGCCTCAGCCTAAAAATAGAGCAGCAGCACTCAAGTAAATTTGCTACTCCGCTCCCCAGAAGCCTCAGGTACGACCTATTTTGAGAAGAGTTCAGCCTGAGGTGATATAGAAATTTAGCTTAGCAAGGGGCTCATTACTATTTGTAAAAATAGAATCAGCCCCCTCCCCCTGCAATGCTACTGTTGATCAGTTTGTTTGGTTTGGGTTTTTTGAGACAGGGTCTTGTTGTGTAGTTAAGGGTGTCACTGAACTCACTGTGTAATCCAGGCTGGCCACAAACTCTCGGCTATCCTCCTGCCTCAGCCTCCTGAGTGCTAGGGTTATAGGCATGTGTCACCACACTCAGCCAATGTACTGAAATCTTAAATCAGATCCAGTCCACCCTGCTTGAGACTTTTCAGTGAGCTCCTGCAGCACTTGGGATGGACTAGAAATGCCTCCATAGGGCCTGGCAGGCCACTGAGGGGCCTGGCCTGGTCCCTCCTGACTTTGCCACTATGTTCAGGGATACCTGCATTCTCTCAGGCCCTCCTATCTCCCAAGATCCTTCTCCAACTCTGACAGCCCTTGGCCATGCCCGTTTTCTGACGCTCCTGTCCTTGGAGCTGGCTCCTCTCCCGGGCCAGGTCTGGGCTGGGACGTCATCTACAACCCCTTTCATACCTGCACCCCCACCCCTACACAACATTTGTTGCGCTCTTTGACAGCACGCATTACACTGAACTGCAGCACTTTCTCAGAGCATCTCGTTCTCTCATTGATAAATTCTGTGAGACCAGGAACCATGTTTATTTTATTTGCTGTTTCATTCCCAATGGAAAATACACCTACTGGCATATAGTAGATGTTTAATGAACTATTGTAGAATGTTGAATGAATAATGAACCACAGTCCAATTTATTTCTACCTTACTTAACCCTGCCTCAGACTCCAAAGTCTAGGTCAAGCATTCCTCCCGCTTTGATCCCCTTTTTGCCTGCCACGGAGTCTTCCTGGGCTTCCCACTCCAGAGTTTGCAGACAAAGCGTGGAAAGCACCACAGACGCTGCTGGGATGTAGCAAGTGCTTGGCAAATGCAGCTGTCACAAGGAGGCCCATGAGCACGTCTGCCAGTGCAGGGCTGTATTCCTTAAATGTCAGTCTTTCTCTTACCACACTCATGCTTGTTCCCACATTCCCAGTACCGTCCTCCGAGTTTTGATGTAATGATTGTTTAACGTGATGTTTTCCTTCGTACATTGTTGTATCTTTAAGGGAAGATTTATAGAAGGGGAAGTAAAAAGAAGTATGTGTTATGTACGCGTACTGACTCCACACAAGGGATGTAAACTTTATCCTGCAAACACGGACCAATGGAAAAGAGTGTGGCGCTAAGCCTGGAGTGACAGTGCTAGTGTGGCAGCCACCGTCGTTCTCCCTGACAGTGAGGCTGACATGTCTTCGCAGCCATCATTATGTAAAGCGGCAACTGTGTCCTTCCCAGATCACCACTCCAGATGCCATGCAGTTGTATCGCACATTCACCAACCCTTTCACTTACCATTAATTACTCTCTATCTTGAATTAGTAATCGCCTGTCTATGTGATGGCTCAGCTGTCTCGGTTCTCGCTGAAACCTCCATGGTCCTTTGGTTGGTCCCTTGTGCACAGCGTGTGTTTAACACGGTCTTAGTTGAGCCTAATACTTAACCCTTGAACCAACATGATCAAAAAAGACAGTTGTTCCAAAATATTTTCAACAGTGGACAGGTTGGAGGAGGACAGTTAGGCATGCTTTTTGCTGGCTTCTCCATCTGCCTTCTAATTTCCCACAGATACACACCCGAACACCTCGTCCAGACCACTGTAATTAAATAGCAAGGAAAAAGAACTGAGAAGAATGAATGTAAGAAATGTGTTCCATACACCCATGAATGTACCTGAACAAATCCTTTAATTTCTAAGTGAAATAAAAACCCGAACAAACCCAGAAAAAAACTGAACATGTGATTTATTATATTTAAGATTGGTGTATAAGGCTTAAATACATCTGTCATAGTTAACAGCACATGAATGCAACTTTACAAAATCAGTATTTTGATACAGTACAGGACTAAATGTGGTACCTGTGCATTGGAAAATTAATATTTCCTCAATGCAAATAGCTGATCTGCAGGCCCATTCAGAAGCTCCCACTAAAATCTCAAGCTGCAGCATTTATTACAAGCTCTACTTGGAACACAGGGCTACCTAAATTAAGCATTAGAGCAAAACAGTGGAGTCATTCAGGCTTACTATGTCAGATTGAGTACACAATTAAAATACTAAGGTTTCTTTAATGTCTTGGTTCAAATTAATAAATACAAACACAATATAAAAATATACACCAGGTGATACGTCTGCACCACGTGTGACTGGGAAACTAAATCTCACTCTCGTACGTATGCAGGTATGTCTTGAGGGACAGGATTTCTGGGTAGCTGCGGCTGGTCTTTCGGAAGAAATCCAGACTGGTGAGCTGTTCAATGTCCCGCACCCGAGCTGTGTGCATCTTCATGAGCTCTTCTACCCATTTCGACTCGTCCTCTGAGCTCTGCAACAGAAACCCAGCAATCAGAGCCCAATTTTGCAGAGAGGTGCACGTAACAGTCACTGTGCACCAAGACCATGTGTGACCTCTTTGGGCTTCGCACGCCGCACCAGACCTGCTGCTCCCTCCTGAGCACCTTGCTCATCACCGCCCTGTGTTCCCGCCGGGCAGCACCACACATATCACCCTTGGCTATAAACTTTCATGGGGAATCAACTGCACCAAACAGACAAGACTTATGTTGTTGAGAAGACACTTCCCTCAATGGACATGAATCAGAACTACAATAAACAGACAGCATGAAAGAGTCAATAATTTGTTTCTTGCCCCAGCTGCTGAATGAGCCCGGATCACAGTAACGTGCAATGCCCTTTGCTTCCCGGTGAAAAGGAAGAGGTGGTTCAGAGTGTGTGTGTGAGCTCTAGGCTGCTCAGATGGTCCCCATGTCCACATCGCCATCTGTTACATGGAAGCATACCACATCCTAGGAATGAGCTCAGCTGCATGCAGTTCAGAGGATGCACTTGGCTTTGGCAACCCAAGAGGCCAGACTTGGCCACTTCCTGGCTAGACGCTCTGGTCACACTACCTGACCTCTCAGGGCCTGGTTTCCTCATCAACTTCAAGGTAAGTAGTGCTCATTTCAGCAGCCCTTTGGGAGGGAGAGAAAAGGAGAGGAAGAAAGAAGAGGAAAATACGGAATAGAAACCTCACAGAAGACAGGAAGGGAAGCCAGGTGTGGTGGCACACGTCTGTAATCCCAGCACTCCAGAGGCTGAGGCAGGAGGGTTGCTGTGAGTTTGAGCCCAGCCTGAGCTACACAAGCGAGTTAAGGCCAGCCTGAACTGCATAGTGATATCCTGCCTAGAAAGAAAGAAAGAAAGAAAGAAAGAAAGAAAGAAAGAAAGAAAGAAAGAAAGAAAGAAAGAAAAGGGAGGGAGGGAGGGAGGAAGGAAGGAAGGAAGGAAGGAAGGAAGGAAGGAAGGAAGGAAGGAAGGAAGAGAAAGAAAATCTCTTTTTGTCTTATTTGCCAAACACGGTCTCTTTGGTACAGGTGGAAGAAATTCAAATGCCCCCACCCATCAATTTAGTCCATGTGCACCTTGAGAGTAAAAGGTAATTCTAATGAAATAGGCCTTTATGTCTCAAAAATACATTCTTTCATTTTGGAGGGGAGTTTGGGGGAAAGCAAGAGGCTGGGAAGCCCTGCAAGTTAGGAAGAAGTCACTGCTTGTGTGAGCAGACACGGAGCAGGAGGGGCTGTACAGGGGACTTTGCTCCCAGTGCATTCACTGGACCTGTAGTTCCCCCCAAGAGTCTTTCTGGAGGCCGGAGTGCAGCTGTGCAGCCCAGGGCTGAGACAGTGCAGATGGACCCCAGCCCAGCTCTCAGCTACAAGTGGCCTCAGTAAACCACCCACCGCATCCCCGGGACCTGTGAAGATTTCTCAGAAAGCTCCAGCCCACTTGGACCTGGGCAGCATGGCAGCTTGTGCTGGGCTAAACAGGGTGTTACTTTGGGAAGCTGATGCCTGGCCATCCCAGGCAAGAGGAAGAAATGGGGAGAGATTGCTTTACAGGCTGGAGAATGAAGACACTAGCCTTCCATGCCCCACCCCTCTACCCAACCTGACCAAGACCTCTGCAAGTCTCAGGGAAGACCTAAGTATAACCCTCCCCACAGTGGGGCTGACCAATCCTCAGTGTGACCATGTAATTAACCAAGTAGGAGGTCTCCAGATGAGGCAGGAGACCACAGAGTAAGCGAGGTTGGATCTAGGGAGAATTTTCACATTCAGCTCATCTATTTGATTTTTTGCAATGGTCAGTCAGTCCAAGTTTTCCTTTGTAAATGCAACCATTGGAATATGTGGTCAGCAATGAAAATAATTTTCCTAATTTAAATCACGGCATGCTGGGATTGTAAGAATTCACAGGAGGAAAGTCTGTCTTTGCTACTTCTTCTTTCTTTGGGAAGTGATTTGTCAGTTTTACCAGAGGGGTATTTTCTTCTGGTTCTCAAACACTAAAATATGACTTCTGACTTATCATTAGGAAATATAGGCAATGGTGCACATGAAGAAAATATGTTCTGTCTTGATATTAACTGGCCATCCATAGTAGTAATTGTCAGTAGAGGTAGGTGATGGTGAAAACCTAACAAAATTATGATAAAAGTTAGTGTGCACCAAGGTCAGAAGGAAAAATGTTACAAATGAATATCCAGGTGTGGTGGTGCATGCCTGTAATTTCAGCACTCTGGGAGGCTGAGGCAGGAGGGTTGCAAGTTCAAGTCCAGCCATAGCAACTTATAAATGTATGTAGGGAGAACAGATACAGAGAGCTACACTTACAGGGTGACTACATGATTCGAAGTACTGTAACATACTCAGAGGACCTGCACAGTGCTTGGATTATAACAATGTACTCACTATAAACTAACTCATACTTCTACTTTAACATTTGATTCCAAGCAATGTTTAAAGTGTTATCTCCCTCTACTGACCTCGATTCCAACATTCTGTACACATCTAACTAGCTTTTCTGCATCTTTCATTTTGCTTTGAATACTCAGATCCCCAACCTCTGCCCACCCCTGAAGCCACAGTCCAAGAGCCCCGTGGAGCTTGAAGCCAACAATCTCCACTGATACTGTCCTTCAATGGCAGCAACTTCTCAACCCATGGTACATCCAGTCGCACGCTGTAGCTGCCTGGGAACAGGGTCGACATCTAACACACACTAGCATTTCTCCTAGAGCAGCTCCCATGGTTTACACGTTTTAGTACAGTTTGGTAGCCGACAGCCTCCCCTGGAGATACACCCCTGCTCCTTCTGTTATGGAAACAAAAGCCTGGAGACCCCCACTTCCAAGATCAAATTTGCAGCAAGGACTTTCCTTCGCATGAAAGATGCTCGAAGCAATTCTGTGCCTTGGGCCTGAGTGCTGAGTTAGTACAGGGCTTGGCTGGCACAGGGCTGAACTCACAGCCCACTTCCCTTCTTCCAACCCAGGCTCTCTCCATCACCATCTGCATCACGCCGGTGGGAGGAAAGGGCTGGCATGGGGCTGGGAACAGGCGACGGCTGCCCCTTCCTAGCAAGCAGTGGAGAAGACGACCTGATTACTGAGATCTTTCTTCCCTCTTCTCTCTCTGTCTCTCCCTCGCTATCTCTTTCCCTGAGGAAATTTTCAGGCATCCCCAAGAGTAGTGAGACAAATATAATGAACGGCGTTGAACTCTCACTCTGCACCAACCATGATCACAACCGTACCGCTCTCTATCTCCTCCTTACGAAACACGACTCACGTTGCAGCTCTCGTCGTTGTCGGGCCGGTGAGGCAGGATGAAGGCGGACACGGACAGAGGCCCGTCGCACTTGTCGGCTGGCTGCGTGAAGTCCAGGCAGCTGGTGAGGATGCTGTAGTAATGAGTGGGCACCGGAATGGAACTGCCTTCCACGTACCTGGGAAGGAGGGGAGGGTGAGGCCACAGACACGTGAGCGCTGTCTTGCGTGAGGGGTGGCCAGGGACAGCCCGAGTCCCTCCAGCTCCTCTCCCTGCGCTCCCTCCTCAGAGCCTGCCCCCTTCTGTCTCTGCATGGACCCCATTCCCTTCCCGCACTGGGAAGGGAGAAGGCGGCTCCAGGCCAATACAATGGCTTGATCCGAGAGCTGGAGGCACGAGAGGGTGAGAGGAGCGAGGCTGCAGAGATGAGGCTGGAAGAGTGTATAAACACGTGAGCATAAGACACAAGTGGGTCCCGCGTGCCAGGTGCTGTGTCCGGCCCGACCGCACAGGTGCAGTGCTCTGCTGAGGGCTTCAGGATAAGGAGCGGCATCCCGAGACCCACGCTGCAGGAAGACAACTTTCACAGTTGTAGAAAATGGCCCAGAGCCAGGAGATCCTGAATTTAGGGGACCAACGGCCTTTTCAAACTGCAGTGGGACCCTGAACTTGGTGCACAGAACTCATTTACCAAACAGACTGCTAAGAACCGAGTTATGGTGAAGCACAAAATGTATTTTATTAGTTACCTTTATTAAATAGTGTTTTACTCGCTAGGTGCGTGTCTGCAGATTACAATTAAACCACCTCTTCCACTTTGAACCGTTCTCCGAATGTTTCACGTAAGTGTAAACTTAAAGGCCACTTACTCTGAATGCGTTGTGTGTGTCTCTTCACCTCCTTCACTAAACTATGAGCTCTCTGAGAGCAGGGGTTTGTCTGCCCCTTTATACCCCCAACAACACCAAGGAGAGAGACGGAAAGGATCAGACTGAAACAGTGTATCTCCTGTTTGAGACAGACTCAGGAAACACAGAAGAGTCTAAAGTCTCCCCCACACCATGGGGTTAAGTAGAAAATATCTTTTAACCAAACAATTGTTGAAAAATAAATAAGAAAATTTAAGTAGTCTCATACATTTTCTTTCATAGGATGGAAAACTGCGCTCACTTACTATGGAATTTGCAATTCCATTCCAATCCCCAATCCTGTGTTTAATCAAAGACTCAAAGAAGCGAAGAATTTAAAACAAGAGTTAAAGGAAAAGAAAGACATCAACTTCTCACGAGTACAGGAATATTTTTAAAAACCTTTGAGTGGTGTCTTGGAATTTAAACGTCATACACTGAACGCAAACGAAAAGCTTACTGCTTAATCTTGTCCTCTGTGTCGTGCAAGCCGTCGTAGTCATAGTCAAACATTGGTCCGCTTATCACATTAACTCCATTTCTTTCTGAAGCGTATTTCTTCACCAATACTCTTTGGAAATAATTCCACACTCCTGTGCAAAGACAGAATCAACTCTTCATGAAAAAACTTGCTTCGGCCAGATTCTCTCAAGGGTGCATTGTACAAGCCAAATGTCACAATCTCGGAGACAATAGGGCTTTTGTGACTCAAGACTGTTCTAAAGCATTATCTGTGTGTGTCTTTTCTGACCCAGCAAAGGGAGAGATTTGGAGCTCAGAGACAATGGAAGGGGAGCTTAGCCTAGTCCACTAAGTGAGGGGAGGAGCCCCAGACGAGGTCACTGAGCTTAGGTCTGCAGGGTGGAGGAGTGGATGTTTCCTAGGCAAACCCATGCGGGCAGAACATGCCAGGCAGAAAGGCTGAGTACAAAGAGCAGTGTGCCGTTTCTGAGCAGTGGCGCAGAGGCCTTCCTTACTGCCTTTCCTTTCCGAGCTCATCCACGTGCCGGCTCCCAAGTCTGTCTGCAGCCCTGAGCCTCCCACGGAGAGGCAGCTGCGTCACCCAGCCACCGTCTCATAAGCCAACCGGACACCTAATAGGCTCCTCAAACTGAGTGCTGCTCCGTGGGCTTCACCATTTCCCTTCCCGGTTGTGCCCACCCCTTCCCTCCCCATCGCAGTTCATGGTGCACCCGTGCACCCAGGGGTCCTCTCTCCGTGCCCGTGGGACAGGCGGTGTCGGTGTTGCCCCTCATCATCCCAGCCACCCCATCTGTCACCAATTTCACTCCTCCCATCGCATCCTAAGCTCCCACCCACCCGTACCCCAGACAGGAGCTGCCATAGAGGGCAACTTCCTGGCTTCCCAGGGGAAGCGCTTACGTTAGTCATGCCCCATGGCATTCTCCACGTGGTAGACAAGTGGAATCCCTTACACCATAAATCAAATAGCAGCACACTCATACACCTCGAGCGTGCAAATACACACACACATACACACACACGTGCACACACATTTCTAACGTTCCACTGTAATTAAAATAAAACCTCCAGTCCCACTTATAGCCCTCATCTCCTTTGATTTTATTCCCTGCCCTTCCCCACCTCCAGAGCAAGCCTTTCTTCCTGTCCTCCAGCCTGGCCAAATCTGTTTTAGCCCAAGCTCTTGCATTTTCTCTGCCTTTACCTGGAAAATTCATCTCCTGGCCTGTGGATATCTGTTTTCCCTGCTTTCACCATCACCTGAGGTTTTCCTCACACACCCCAGCTCCAGGGTGTATGCAGGCCAACCGAGGACAGCAGAGGCCGGGGACAGAGGAAGAGAGAGCAAAAGAAGCACAGCAGAGGGCAGGAAAGACAAACAGGGAAGCATGAGGTCCGGCCCATCAGGGATATTCTACAGGCTGGTGGGCTTCCGGCCGCTCCCATCTCTCCAGCCCCTGCTGAGAGCCCTTGGCCGCTTTGCCCACAGTGCTCCCTGCTCCAGACTGTCTCATATTCTTGCATGATCTCTGCTGTGCACGAGACCCATAAAGAAGCCTGCCAGAGACCAATCACCTTGGATCATTATTTGCATCACAGAAAGGACAGCAAGGCAGAATATCAAATGTTAACTTAAGGGGGAAGAAAGAAGGGAGAGCAAGAGGAACAGAAACAAGGAGAACAGTCAAAAGGCCAAACCCACAGAACTGCGGGACGTGAAAACACCATCCCCCGTGCAGAACAGCAAGCTCTCTGTGACAGGCTCCTCCACACCAGCCTCAGGGTGGCACCGTGCATTCTCTGTATTACTGTTTAGTCAGAAAATGCATCAACAAAGAATAAAGAGATCCAGGAAACTCTGGTTGGTGGCAGTGAAATGAAGTTGCATTCCATGTAACACTGTGATAAATTTACTAACCAGGACATCAAATAAACATTTTTCCCCCAACTAAACCATGTGAGCCATTTCACCAAGGTTAAGCTGGGGAGGTTTCACTGTTGCTGATAGTTGGGGTTCACTTTCTCCTGATCTGAGACCTTTGCTCAGCCCTGAAAGTCCTCTAGGGTAGCCCAGCCCTCCCCGCCCTGTCAAGTGAGGGAGAAGCGCTTCATCTTCTGACCTGTCCCACAACATGTAGGAATTAAAGGAGGAAAAAGCTATTCCATAATGCTTTCTCTATTTGTGAATACATGGATGGATGGGCAGATGGATGGGTAGGGGGATAGATAGATGGGTGGAAGGGTGGATGGGGGTGGGTGCATGAGTGGTTGGGTGGATGGGTAGAAGGATGGATGGATGGACAGGTGGATGGACGGGTGGATGGACAGGTTAATTCTTACTATGACAAACAGAAAATAGATTGTTTTGGTCACTGGAAAGTTAGGTCACAAATTCATATAAAACACAGAGGTCATGCAATAAAAGTCCCTTAATTTTACAAGGGAGAGTGTAAATAGCATTTTTATGATTACACAGGCAGTGATCACAATTCTAATAACTAGAACTTGGTTTTTGGGACCAGAGCTTATTGTGCTTGCACAATTTATAGACTTGTATAAAAACATTATGCAATATATAAATAAGTCATGTTTTCCAAGAGACTAAGTGATAATTCTCACAGCCCTAAAATCATCTAAAATTAGTATTCTCACGAATCAGAAAGCCCTGTTAGCTCTTACCAGACTTCAAGAGTAACATTCAGAATACCTGAGCACCCCAAAGGAGAGAGGTGTTAGCGGCTTTTTTTGAAATATTCAGTGAATAAATACAGATGCTGTTATATGAAAAGTGACCTCTAGGGCTTGGTGTTGACCCTTTCTAACCATGGAAATAGTGAGCATTAAAAGAGAAAGAACTGCAAGTTAGAAGAAAAACACCAACATGGTCTAGGTCAGCTTCTGCCATTCACGACCCGGGTGACTTCTTGTGATGTCAGTGTCTCAGCTGTAAACAGCTTCCCACACAGATTCAAATTTTGGGTCCACAGTAGCGAATTTACATGAAAGCTCTTCAAAACATACAATGGTTAAATACATGAAAGGTGTTTTTATTATTAAAATCAATATAGAAGTAGAAAAGGTAAGTGGTAAACTTAGAAACATTTATTTTCATCAGTCACGGCTTATTAGGTAAATATTGGACTTACGTTTAAAAGCAGGGTACATTGGCACCATATTGGTTACAAGGAATGCATCGTATTTAGCTTCTGGTGAAGAGCTCAGATCTAAGCATTAGGAAAACAAATAGTGTCCGTTGCTTTGGCAAACTCTCCATCCACAGAAAAACAGTCTTCCAGAATGGCCCCAGCCATATAAAATGAATGATCTCTTCTACTCCTCCTCTAGACCGTTCCTACCTCCCTCACACTTACCTTTCTTCCCACCGGGCTCTTGAGTCCACTAAGTACTTTGTAAAACAATCCCCTGAGTCCATCAGCACCACTTAGCTTTAAATAGCATCATCAAGACAAGGGGAGTGAGCTAAAGGGCTCCAACAGGGCTGCCAGCTCAGTGACTGTGTTTCAGACTCTCACCGTAGAGTGCAAGCAGGCACACCATGGGAGATTTCCTCGCACTTCAGAATTCCCCTGGAGAACTAGATTTTGGAAATCCGGTTATTTTTTGGCCAATTTTGGAAGAATCTCATCGAAGGCACCTCTACAGGTCGCGGGACCTTCATGAAGGAAACCTGAGCCTGATGAAGCAATTTCACACCCCCAGATGCAAAGATCAGGGCCCAGCAAGCAGACACGCAGTGACTTACAGGGCGGGAAGAGGAACCCGTAGGACATCTGCTTGTCGTTTTTGTAGGCCAGGCAGTTCTGACTGAAACCTGGAGAGACTCGGACATCGGGGCGGACACAGCTGCTCAGGTGCTCAGGGATAACAGAAACCTCAGCCTGTATGGGGGTCAGAGTGATTAGTGACCCCACCGCAGACCCCAGGACAAATGCCAGGGACAGCGATGCATGGACGCCAGGTTGTCCTGTGCAGCCCTGCCATTTGCACTGTGGCTTCTGGTCTGATACTCGGACTCCTTATATAAAAGTCACTAGTTTTAAAGACAATAAACCAGTCATTTTCAAACTCCTATTTCTTAGCAGCAAAACTCTTTTATAAAGCCTTGGGTAAAACAATTTATAAATCAGAAATGGCACCACTGAAATAAAAAGATGCACAAAATAAAAAGCTCCACAATCCAGGCATGGTGATGCATGCCTGGAATCCCAGCACTCAGGAGGCTGAGGCAGAAGGGTGGTTGTGAGTTCAAGACCAGCCTGGGCTACAAAGTGAGTTCAAGACCAGTCTGAATGGCACAGTGAGACCCTGTCTCAAAAAGTTCCACAAAAGATCACTTAAAAACTAACACTCTTAAAAATAATAAACATATCCTTTTAAACTCAGTGTACAATTATATGTGTGTGCTCTATCTATAAATATATATAAGATGAACAAGAGCCTACATATGTGTACACAGTACAAATTAACAAGGAGGGGCTGGGGATATAGCTCAGTGGAATAAGCGCTTGCCTAGCAAACGCAGGGTCCTGAGTTCGATCCCCAGTACCGCAAAAAAAAAAAAAAAAAAAATTAACAAGGAGCTCTATTAGGCAGTAAAGAACTTTATTCATTTATATTCAGAAGTTAAAAACATATTTCAATTGCCAAATAAATTCTTATAATTCTTGATATGTAGCTACATACCTCAGCTTCATCAAACTGCACCCTCAACACAAAACTCTGACTAAAATACAGATAGGCTCAAGGCAGGTCCGGGAATAGATCAGAATTCTCTGCACTTTCCACTAAATCTTGCTGCTAACTGAAAACTGCTCTGAAAATGAAGTCTATGAAAGAAAACAAACAACCCGAGGTTGGTGGCACATCCCTATATTCCCGGCACTCAGGAGTCTGAGGTGGAGGATCATAATGAGTGCAAGGTCAATTTGGGCTGCAGAACGAGACCCTGTCTCAAACAAATACATAAACGGTGGCTTCAGTAACTATCCTGTAATTTAAGCAGAATATAAAAATGAAAGGAATTAGTATGCTGCCTTCAGTATTTACCATACTACCATGGTGCTACTGAAACAGCACCTGAATGCTCTGAATAGCTTGTAATAACCCAACAGAGAATTTGTTCAACCAGGAAACGTTAAGATTTATTTTCTAAGATAAAATAATGTTAAGCAAGCAGTCACTGAGCTGCAGTAAGAACTATAATGAAATGAAGAATATAAAACCCAATTTTCTGAACAACCTGTTTGGAAACGGTGTACGAAGTCCAGAGAGGCATCAGGAATATCTCACTGTAACCACTTTCGAAGTCAGTGTGATATAAGATATCGTATCTGGTCCGGTAAAGCACTGCAGGCCGTCCATAGAGGAGATGTCTCTCTAGGAAGAAAACAAAATAACAATAAATTATCTTAAATGGGTCATTAATTTTCCATCAAATGTTAAAGAATTACTGGAAGGATCAAGTTGTCTAAAAATTTGCTAGCTCACTTCCTCATTATATACCACATTCTCCTTAATTTAATCAAGTGTCTTCCTAGCAATTGGGAGGTATATCTGATTATATAAGAACAAGTCAGAACTTGCAGTTATCTGAGCTATACTGTAAACGTCATACCTATATGAGTGCTCTGTCAGTGTAAAGAAATTTTAAGTCTGTATAGAAAGGAAACATGTAACAAAATGTGGAATGATTCAGCTGAGTGAAAAATCAATAGGATTGGGGTTTTGTAGAATTAAATCATCTGACCCTTGAGGAGTTGTGTTAGGTAAACTAGTGATTTAATGAAGAAGTCTCCCTCTTGTCATTACTTGCAAGTTGCCACTTACATATGCATTATCTCAGGCTGCAAAGTGAGTAGTAAGCAAGCGACTTTGTCATGTGGCACTCAGCTCCTTAGGTAGGAACTCAAGGAGCACATACAGATAACAGAAGTGGACATTCCGTGGACACACATCCAAAGCAGAGAAGGCCATCATTTACCAAAGAACTTGCCTAAGATCCCCAAGTGCAGAGCCAGATCCGCCATGGCAAGCTCTCCTCTTGGGCAAAAACAAAAACCTAAAATCTTATGCAAACCTTCATTGCAGAATAAGCTAAAACTTCCATAGGATTTTGGAGATTGGGATCCCTACAGACCAAAATATTTATAGATTGAGGTTCAGGCAATTCAGGATTTCCTAAGTGATTAAAAAAAACTTTTTAAATTATTATTTTTATTAGAAAAACCCAGTTCTGGCAATTTCTTATTAAATCACGTACACACGTTGCTTTCATTAAAGTGTTATCACTCTTGGCAAGTAATGGAGAAGACCTCGCATAGAACACTTCGCAAGACCCTCCCAAGTAGAACTGCTGGTGTAGGCAGCTAGCAAGTGATATTACAACACCAGCCTTCCTGAGGGGTTCGGCCTCCTCCACACTGTGATAAATGTAGAGGCTTTGCTTAAGCTGCCAAATTTGCAGGCCTTCCCCTAAGGATTAGACTGTAACATAATAATATGACATAAGTTAAATCTAACAAACAAATGAGAAGCCAGCACGTCACTATAGTAGCACTTGGAGGCAGTCAAGCAACCTAGACCCGCCCTCCAAAACTTGAACCAAACCTTCCCTACGTTCAAAATTTCCATTCATGTTTTCCTTTTTGCTGCCTCTGAATTTCCTGGTTTCAGTGGGAAGCAGAAGTATCAGAATTTCTTGAGAAACTCTTCTCTTTTTATCATGCAAGTTTTAATGCTTGCTGAGCACACTTCTCCAAACACAAATTCCAGCCTCCTACTGTGCAGAGAACAAAACTGCAACCATGCTTTACATGCAGAACCTTCCTGAAGGCGGCCATCAAGCAGTAATGTGAATGATCTGCAGTCTCTGCCAACTCTGCTCTTTCTTCCTGCAGTTTCCTCTGCGAGGCCTTACTCCCTTCCACAAGGGCCGATTACTGACAACGTACTTCTCGCCATCGCTGCTAGCAGCTCCATCACATCCTGCATTCTTTTCCCTCCACCAGCAATAACCTTTCCAGTCTTCTTCGCCAATTCTGCCACTTTTCTTTTCCCCAGTTCATTCATTAACACACTCTTCCCACCAAGCATTTACCAGGAACTTTCTTTCTGCCAGGCTTCGAGCTGCAGGATGGAGACAGTGGGCAAGTTGGATAAGATAGTCCTTACCCTCAAAGATCTCACAGTTCAATGGGAAAGATGAACGTGATGTCAATAACCATCACACAACCTGGCCTGCCCTCTATCAGAGCTGACCGCAGGGCATGATGGGAAGCAGAGGGTGACCAGCGTCACAAATGGGATGAGATGGCACCAGTGGCATCCTTTGCAGAGCAAAGGAAATTAAACCAGGGCGACAAGACATCCCTTTTATGCCCGTGGCCCTCGCATAATTGTTAGTCATACCCATTTCATACTCAAAGTGTGTGAGAAACAATATGGTCACAGAATCTGGCTATCATGGAAGAGGCCTGAGGAGGACAGGGACAGGAAGCACAGGACTGTCAAGACCTCTTCAGATTTGCTTTCTTCGGAAATGTTCTCCCGTGAAACTTCTCTGTCTCTGTTTCTCTGTGGATATTGACTCGGTTCACTTCAGAACTTTGGACTTTTCACTTCTAAACTATTGACACAACTACAGTCTTTGGAACAGAGTGGGAACACAAATATATATTATTATCTATTTTGCTTTTTTTCAGTCATTATTGGGCATGAGAAAAAAAATACAGTGGTTTTGACAACCTCTTAAATGCAACCAAGATCTCTGACTGACCCTCTCTCCCACCCAGAATTTTTAAAAACCACCTGGTCTTGCTAGTTTCATGGTTTCATCCAAAACGGAAGCAAAATAATCTTTGCAGTGAGAAATACACATCTCAAGGTCCAGAATCAAAATGTAGGTTTTACGTTTGAGTTTATCGAGTATCAAAGAATCACAGATCCTCTGACATAGCCTGACTCTGTTAGTCTACATGACCTCCCGGGTGGGCCACACATTGCATTTCTGTTTAGAAGGAACTCTTACTCAGGCCAGAATCTCGGTCTTTACATGTGTTATGATCTTTATCTTAAAACCCAGCCTGAGTGCTTTGTTTTGGCAGGATGTTCCTGGGAATTCTTTTTCATTTTTTCCTCCAGTAAATGATTCAGTGTAAGTAATTAGAGTGCCCACAGTTTTTAATATTGACCTTTGAAGATCTTCCAAAATTTCTGACACAATAATTATACAATGTGCAGGGCACAGCAATATTCCAATACATGTGTACACTGTAATTATCATCAGATTGGCATGATTGGTATACTTGTCACCCAAACATTTATCATACCTTGGTGTCGAGGACGTTCACTATTCTCCTACCAGCTATTTTGAAATTTCTACTTAATTTTTGTCAGCTGTAGTCACCCTACTGTGTGGCAGAACATTAGGCCTTAACCCTCTTTTCCTTTCCACTGCACCCCAGGCCCATGAGCTGCTCCCTCTCCGGGGAGTTCTTACACGGGTCAGGCTGGGCTCTTACAGAATTCCAGACGGGGCTCCTTCCACACTCCCCAGCCCTGTTTACAATGGCGTCTCTGGCACCCTGCTCTGTGCCAAGGTTCTCCTCCAAATACCACACTTGGCGAAGTGCTGCGAGACAAACCCTTTTAAGTGGTGTGGACTTCCCTGGCACTTGCTCCTGTCTTCCAAAGGTTGGTCACGCGGACCTGAGTTTGTGTTTGTCTTCCCTCCTCAGCTTCCTGATTCATATTCCCACAGATTGGCTGGCTGACTTGGAGCCACATGAAAAATCTCTCCCTTTTCTCCTTCTGTTATTTTTTAAACATTCGCCCCCATGATAATAGACTCTTACACTGTGCCACAAAACCTCCACACACACAAACCTTTCCTTTCTCCTTTGCCTGACAAGTGCTTATGACACACACAGTCACTTCTCCCTCCTCTGGGGTTCCACAATCCTCCCTTAGCTCCCCCGTTCTCCTCATCTCAGCCCTGAAAATATGACCTTTCATTCATCTACTTGATAAATTCTACAGCAGAACCACAGCTACATGGACGGGGACTTTACCCATGTTACCACCACCTTGTCCTCCATCGCCAGTAATGCTGATCACATAACAGCTACTTCATAGATACCCACTGGTAAGTCATGTGGTTCTTTATGAAAAATAAGGATACTGAGCTGGTGTCCACATATGCCGTGCCTAAGACCTAACGTAATCCTGAGGTAGACTCAGGATAGATAGCTCCACTTTAATGATGATTTGTACAACGTAACTAGCTGCATAGCAGCACTCAGACTAGGCCTCCACAGGTCTGGCACATACATTACTCTTTTCCTTAGCCCCTGGGGCAGTCTCCACTTGGATGCTGTCTATAGGATTGCCCTAGTGGAGGACATTAGAATGAAGATCCAGCTACTCCAGGGTTTGAGCTCTGTCTGAGTAATGCCTACTAACTCAATAGTAATCTCTAGCAAAGACAAGAGTTTGGATCAAAGCATTTAGGAGGATTCCAGGCACAACTTCCAAACCCTGATATGCACTGGCATCCTCTCGTGACATACTTTCTTTATGCCAACACTTAGAATAAGAAGCATTTTCAGGGGAAATCACACAGGCTTAAGTGGCGTACGGTACAGGAGCCCATCTCATCTCAGCTCGACAGCTCTGTAACTCTATAACCCAACCCATGAAGCCGTCTGTTTTCCTGGCACACTGGACTGTTCAAAGCAACATATATAAAGCACCAAATTCAGTCACCACTGAACGTGGTGCTTGTAGGGATTTAATAAAGAATAGTGCTCTACTTTAGTGTCCACAAAGAATACTGATAAGCAAAAATTATCAAAATTTGGTATCTATCATCAAATTTATCTTGGTTGTATGAAGCACAAGCAGTTATACTGGGTGTGTTGATGTGTTCCAGCTTCTTCCCAAAATATATACAGACATACACACAAAGAAACATAAGCAATGTCCTTCCTTTTTAGCAAAACTAAAGTCTCCAAAGAAATAACAAAAACAAGTAACATTTCAGAATGGAAAAGAGTTAGAGATTCTCTCTCTGACCATATTCAGGGATCTGCTTTAAAGTTAGTAAGAATTACTAGTGTTTAAATCACTATTTCTACTCAAACTAACTTTTCATTGTATGTAGGAAAGAGCTAAACTACATAGGTGGTGAAGTAATTTTTAATTCCTTCTCACAAAAGATAACTATAAGTCCTAACTCAAGGAAATGCTACATTTTTGTAGCAACGTAAATAGAGAAAAAACTAAGGTGGAAATGAATTGTACACTGATTCTGACGGTGAAAATTATACCCATTTCCTGTCAGAAATGCCTGCTATGAGAGATTTTAATTTTTTTCATTTGAGCCAGGCATGGTGGCACATACCTGTGATCCCAGCACTAGGGCAGGGGGACTACAGTGAGTTTAAGGCCAGCCTGAACTAAATAGGAAAACTGTGTCTCAACAAACAAACAGAAAGAACTGGGGGTACAGGGGTAGAGAACTTGCCAAGCAAAGCTAAGGTCCTGGGTTCCACCACCAACACCACCCCCCAAAAAAATTAAAGTTCATGTCATTCATTCATCCATTGACTCAATGTCACAAGAAAATAAATTCTCATTCCATGGGAATTCCGCCAAGGGATTAGCAGCATGTACCCCTAAGCAGCAACTATCATGCAGTGAAGGCCCAGAATTTACCATCTCTCTAGAAATGTTCTGACTTTAACAAGCAGTTTAGATCACCATTTTTTGAAGATGACATTATGTCCCTCTTCCTTCAAGTATTTACAGCAAAATATTGCCTAAGATTAACTTACCATATCTCTGTTTTTAACCTCAAATGTCCCCTGGGTTGGTTCGCTGCTGACCCATGCAGCTTTTACACCTGTGTTTTCTATGGACATCTGAGGATATTCACAGGCTCTGACGTTAAAACAGTCACATCTGTTCTTACTCTAAAAAACATCCACTATCTATGTCTTTGCTTTAAACAACTAATAAAAATCATACACCTTTCCATTTGTATAGAAATTTAATGCTATAAATGCTTTTGAAACCTCAGCACAGATTCAACTGTATTCAGAAAGGGGAAACAATTCTTCTGAACTTGACACACCTGCATACACACACAGTAACTCATACTTAGTGGGCGCTGCCCCAGTGGAGGTATACTGAATATTTTAAGTGGGAGCCTGGGATTTACCATGCAGGAAACATCCTAAGACCCAAAAGGACTCAGATCAAGAAAACATTGCTTCACTCCTGAAAAAATGACTGAGAGAGATTCCATAAGGAGAGAGACTAAGGCCTAAAGACAGAGAGACAAATAGAGGAGAGAATATTGACATCTAGACACATTCCAGAATCTAAACACAAAAATGTTTTGCATATAGTAAAGCAATGATATACAATTATAGTTCTTTCCTTTAGTATTTTTAAAGCTGCTCTCACATACGCAAAGGCTGGTGCCTGGCCCAGGAGTTCGGCAAGGCTGTGTGCTAGTCTGAGTCCCCCTCGCTATTCCATGCCACCATTTTGAAACTGTGGGTAGGAAACCATCAGAACAGGAAGATCGTCCAGGAAACCAGAGCCAGCCCAGGGCGCACACTCAACACATACTGAAAGAAACTACAGGGCTTTGTTTCCATGAAAACACACAAGCTTTAAGCTTCAGGAGTGTTAAAAAAAGACCTTCTAGAGTCACAAACTCACAAGGAGACGCCCATACTTTCATGCTTGCAGGTTTGGTGCGACTGTCTGTTCTGACCTGGAAACTGATTCCATCACATGAGCCCAATGCCGTCAACACACTACATGCAGGCTTTTTTCTCAGACAGAAATGTTTTAGTGCCATAGACAGAGTTTGGATCACCAAAATCCTGGGAGTCCATTAAAGGTGAGAGTCAATAGTTTCATTAGTGACTTTTAGAACAGAAACCTTTTGTATTTCTTTGCTCATTGGCTGAATATTTGGAACTCAAATCAGGAGACCCCCTGCCCTCCCCTTGACCCTGGCAACACCCCATCTTCTGAGTTATAATGATGCACTAGAGTACTAGGCTACAGCACAGGTGTCAAACATTCCGAATCCTTTATGGGGCCATGTTCACCTTCTACCAACTCAGTCCTGTCTTTAAAACCAGGTTTATCCAATTATATGCCATAGCCTGTGTGTTCCGTGATCAAAGAGGAAAAGGGAGGGTGCGGCTACAGAAAAAGAAGGGGGAGGCAGGTGAAGATCTTTAATAAGAGGGAAAATAAATTCTGGTACATAAAAATCTACCGGTTCCCTCAGCTCAGCTTAATCAGATTAGAAATGGCACATATAATAAAGAGGACCATGCATAAGTTACTAAGGATGGTCCGGGGAGGGACTGTGGGCATTCTTCCCATGTGTCTTGAGGGCTCCCTGCTTCCGCAAGGCACTCTTAGCCCTTCCCTGTGACCCCGTCTACTGGTGCAACCTGTTCAGCAGTGTGCCACCCTCTTATATTTTCTTCTAACTTCCTGGAACTTCAGAATCAGAGGACCAACATGCATGGTAGATTCTATTGTTGTTCCTAGTTGTTTTCTGTCCCCAGCCATTGCCATGGGACTTGCAGGATAGAGCCCTCACGAAAAGAATATGCTTCTCTACACCACCAGTACCACACGCTTGGCTGTGGCTGGTGACCCGCAAAGGGAAGTGATGTGTACCTCAAAGCCAAAGAAAAGCCAAAGCCTTGAGTTCCAGTTCCAGGTTCTGTGTGCTATCGTGGACAGGCACATCCCAGACAGCGGCTGCTCTTTCAGCCTGGACTCCAGACTCACGAGGATGCATGGGGCAGAGTCACACTTAGCCTACAGTCAGCTCACTAAAATGTGAGCAGGACTCTTTTTTTTTTGGACAAATTGCTGAGTCTTTTTTTAAACTGCCATGTCAAAAGTCTGCCCCAAACCGCTAACAAATGATTGTTATCCTTGTATGTAAAACAAAAGAACGACAGAGCTCACGATCATCTTTTAACATGTGCTATGTCCTCACACCGACTCCCCATGATCAATGTGTTCATTATGGATCAGAAACATGTACCAATAGAAATATATTTTTTTAAATGAGCCATTATGTGAAGAAGGAATTCTGACTTTAGTCTTCTGTGTTTCTCTCCCCCACACCGTAGACACTGAGCCTGCAGAGAGGAACTTTTCATTCAGTGTAGGTTCCACTGCTGTTATTTATGATTATTTGTAATTAGTACATGTTCATGATACAGGATACATATGTTCATCTTGGGGCGTTGGTACATGTACACTTTGCATCTTCATCCTTTTATTTATAATTGTGATGACCATTTTCTTTGCAGGAGTTCTCTAAACATATGGCCTATCAGATGCATAGCAGATCATGTTTTCTTGAGGGCTTACAAACTACTGAGCAAAACAAAACAGTGAACAGAATTCTGCTACCAGCTGGCAACATGTACAACAAAAGAAACCCACAACCTTTGCCACATGGATGAAAGTCTCACATTGCAATACAAACATCAAGTATTAAAATATTGTGCTTACACTATAAAGTAAATAGAAAGTGCTCAATTTTTGAAAACAAAATTTACCTATTTCTTCAAAGAACCCCTTACCTTCAGTAGACCCTTTGGTATGAAGGCGTTTGTTGAGTTCATCCACTTTGTTCTTCATGTGCAAGGACCAGAAAAGGAAACGAGAAAGCTAATCAGAAATGTTACTTCTGCCTGCACCCTCCTTAGCACTCTGCTAGATTTCAAAGAAGATCTTAAACTCTGCTGGTATCATACATATCCCCAGGAATTAATATTGTGTCTCACACAGAAATCCTACACTCCACTTCCTAATAGTAGGCAACTTCTTTAACCTCTCCTTAGTCTGTTTCTCTTCCTTAAAACTGTGGATAAGCATTGTACCAACTTCCTACATTGATCATAATGGTTATATGTAATAATTACTACACATAAATTACCTTACGTATATGTAACAGTAGTGTCTCAGTAGTTTAGATTGATCCTTAGGCATGCTAAACAATTTCCAGATAATGTATAAATTTGCTTTCTCTACACCTACAAAAGGAATACCTCAGCAACTGCACCTATCCTTATAGATCTAGCACATGTGCACAGAAATGCCTTCACAATCCTGTCTGCAACAGTACCGTTTGTTAACAGCTAACATCTGGAAATTCCCAGTGTTCTCAAAGAGGAACATGGTATACTTAGACAATTAAATATAATTACAAATGAGCGAGCTAAAATTTCATGATATGCATAAATCTCTCTGAAAAACAGGTGATGGACGAGATAGCTGTGTGATTCAGGTAGCACAGTGCATCCATATGAAATGTATAACACACAAAACTATATCCTATGTTATTTTAGGAACCATACTGAAAGATACTGCATATTTTATGTAAGAGATACATACAGAGAGAGGAAAAGTGATACTGAGGTACACAGGAGAGTTACACACACTGTATTTTGGAACCCAGGTAACTCTAACAGGAGGGAAGAAGGACAGGGAGAAGATGCTTGGATCCAGTGAAACTCTGATGCTTTTTCCTCCTTAGATGTGTACCGAGGTGTGCATCTCGTTAGTCTTGCTTCTCTATGTCTGAAAGGTTTTTTTTTTTTTAAGGAATAAAGGTAATCTCTTGGAGAAACCCACAGAAAAAGATAAAAATAATGCATAATTTCTCTAAAATAGTTTAAGATACTTAAAAGACTGCTTCTTCTCCAGAGAAAGACAGTTCAGAAAACAAGCTGCAACTAACAGGTTGCTCTAAAGCTTTAGAACCTGCTTCCCAAGAGGACCTCCTGTTGGCCTTGGCAACTCGCCTCCTCCCTCTGAGATCTGAGCATTACGCCCCTTATCATAATCCACCTGCATGGTTCTTAGCAGAAGCAAAAGCAGGAGAGGGATAAAAAGGGGAAGAAGGGCAAACGGATTCCTCCAGGGCTAAGGCAGCCTCAGGTCCTGGACTCCCAGGAATCCAGGAGGGTGAAAAGGGCAGGGGCAGCCTTTGTGACTCGGCCTCTTGTTATATACGATTGAAACAATTCTTTTCAAAAGTGCCTTTGAATGCCTCACCAGCACAGGTTCCTGTTTGCTGTGAGGACCGGATCGTACATCCCTGCCATCCATCAGCCAATGAAAGAAAGAGCCCCAGGCTGGGAGCTGGGACTCTGCAGAACAGCCTCTGCCCTTCCTTCCCTCCACCTGTACCATCCAATGTGACCCTTCAAAGCTCAATTTCAAATAATGAGATTAAGTTTTAGTTTTGTGGTCACACTAGCCTGGGACTGCATTTCAGATGGCAGCAATAGAAATCATTTCACCATCACAGGAAATTCTAGGGACAGCACCACTCCATACCCTCCAGCTCCTCCACGAGAGACACAAAGACCATTTCTACCTTTGGCTCTACCTTATCATCACAGGTGCAGCCCAGGTCGAAGTCCGACTGCAGGTACATGATCCCTGGGTAGTTCGGCCTGGTGACCTCCTCTGGCATCACCGGCCGGAAGGTGTTGCTGCGCAGGAGGTGATTCAAGCTTCCGTGGGTTCCATTATTAGGAGCTGGCTTTAATCCCAGGAGATCTGAAGCAAAGAAAATAAGTATCAAGCTTCTTCTGTGTTTGTGGCAAGTTATAGTAAGGATCAAAATCTTTTCCCTCCCAAGGGTCTGTAAAGCCCAAACACAAATCAGAATCAGATAAGCACAAATTTAGGTGGCATCCCATTCACGTTTGACCATGAATAGAGAAATTTCCCAAAACAAGGAGCAGGGGAACAGGACCTGTGCAGCCAGCACCAACTAACGAACGATTGATCGACATCAGCATCATTGTTGTCCTTCTCTGGGACTCTTTAAACCCAAATTTTGAAATGAGATCTATAATCAATAAATAAGCACAAGCTTGCCCTCTGATGCCCTCCACAGAAGCATGGGGATGAGAGGAGGCCTTGGCCATGCTCCTCCCAGCACTGGGCTGATTTCACAGCCAGGGATCGGGTTCCAGGCCAGCACACAGCGCCTTGCCTAAGCCTAGACAGGGCAGCGGGAGCTGGCAGCCAAGATGGCAAGAGCACCCAGGAGCTCCGACTCAGAGGCTCCCCCTCTAACCACCATACTGGCACTCCCTGGCTAAATAGGAAAAGCTGTCTTCATTCAGCTACTAGAAGCTCAAGGAAGAAAAATAATTAGAAGCACATAAATAGCTGGCCAGGGTACAAGCTGGCAAAGTTTTAACCGGGCTACAGTTCAAGAGGGGGTGGGAGAAAGCTGTGTGGGAAACTCTTGCTTCACCGGGTCTCTGACCAGTGGTGTCAGACTGTAATGCTATGTTGGATGGGCCAGAGGCTGCCAACACCAACACCATGAAAATTCCCAGCTAGGCAACTGTTGACGGGGACAAGGAACCCTTAAAAGAGGGTGGTATTCTGTCCTCTGAACCAATGGGGAGGTTGCACTGTTTTTCTGAGGGAAGAAGAGATGATCTCAGTAATAGATACCTCCTTTCTTTCTCTGACATTGAAGAAGTCTGTACATTAACCAAAGATTAGTTCACCAGTTTTGAATTAAATATGTGACTTACCACACATGACATTGTAAAGTTCAATGTTTTCAAATGGAGGCACTTTGGTCTTGTATTTAAATGTGGGGCCATAACCTACAAAAACAGTCTTCCAAAAGAAAAGAAAACACAGAAAAAATTAACCATTCCCAAGGTTTAGGACCAACGCTCCCTCTACATATGAAGACCACACAACTTCCCCACTCTCTTCCTTCTGAGAATCACCAAAATGTAGCATCCGTCCCCAGCTCCATACCTGCATGCTGTTGACCTTGTTATCAAATCCATGGTCCCCCTGGAAAAAGCACTTTCCTGTAGGTTTCTTATAAACATCCAAAGGTTTCCTGCTTAAAACAATGATAGAATCAGTCAGTATTTCTCCTGAAATCACTACAATAAACAGCCAGGTGCATAAAGGGTCTCTGAGAGGGATTTTTGAAAGGTGATTTGTCTCCTTTGCTTTGATAATCACCCCGGGATAAAGGGAACATCCACGGGCCACACTGTGTCCCTCACTGTGAGACTGTGAGGTTCTTGACTGTGGGACCTCGTTTATCTGCTGCCCCTCTACATACCCCTCCCTAAGCTCAAGGCCAATGAAT
Source organism: Dinomys branickii (assembly GCA_004027595.1). Lineage (NCBI taxonomy): Eukaryota > Metazoa > Chordata > Mammalia > Rodentia > Dinomyidae > Dinomys > Dinomys branickii. The sequence goes on along the minus strand of PVLD010003273.1, from coordinate 8,173 downwards.
CAGCACATGAAAATGTTCATGCACGAATTTACCCATCAACACAGTCCCACTAGAGCACCATATTGAACAGGAGTGGAGAGACCCAGGACATCCTTGACTTGTTCCTGGTTTTAGAGGGAAAGCTATCAGGTTTTCACCGATTTCACATGATTTTGGCAGTGGCTTTGTCATAAATGCCTTTGTCAGACTGCGGTAATCTACTCTTATTTGCTTCAGGGATTCCTGTCATGAGTGGATGTGGGATTCTGTGAAAGGCTTCCTCTGCATCAGCCAAGATGATCCTGGGGTTTCTGTCCTTGCTTCTGTTTATATGAGGAATTGCATTTACTGATTTGAGTGTGCTGGACCCTCTTTGCACCTGGGGAACAGAGAACCCTGCTGGGTCGTGATGGATGGCCAGTATTCCAGAGACTGGCTGAATTCTGCTTGCCAGCATGGTGAAATACCTAACAAAACCCTGGCCTCACCTAATAATGTCTCTACTCAGAAATAGAAATGGAAAACCTGCTCATTTGACTCTCCCTCTTATGACAGGAAGTCCTCTTTTTCACAAGTGTCCTATGGCCCTTTCTCCAAAAGGTCCGTGTTTGTTAACGTAAATACTGCCTCCTTGCCTACAGGTACACAGCACTAACGTAAAGTGCTGGAGGAGAAAGACATCACAAATGCACAAAAGGGTCCTAGACTGTGGGGCGATGACACACATGCAGGTAACAACCCAGGAATGCCAGAGGTGAGCTCAAGAGTGCTGGCACAGATTAAAACATCCACCTTTGGTCTAAACTGTCAGCTCTCTTCTCTGAACTTCTGCTCAACTCTGTTGTCTTGATATCAACCCACCACCCACATCAAGTTTGCTCTCTCTGCCCAGATGCCCCACACATAAAGTGACCTTCAGAGGACACAGTCAGCCAGGACATTGTGTCCACAGCCGTGTGGTATTTCTATGAGAATTCCTCATGTCTATTCTGTGTGGTATCAGTCATTTCAGGCCTTCATTGGTCTCCCCTCATAATCCCATGTACTATCTCTGTCCCTTTACAGTGGCAGTGGCATGTGTCTGTGTTTGTCACCTGCGTCCTCCTGAGAGTTCCATTCTCATATCCATTCCTAGAGGACTGACTTTCTCTTCTCTCCCTTGTGAACTCACTAGTGAATCCAGCTAGAGTGCATGTTCCTCAATCATTGCTGCAGATACACAGCTCTTTCTTAGGAAGAGTACTGGACCAAGAAAGTGGGAGAAAGGGTTGTGTCCCCGTCCATGTGAAAATGAATAAACCTTTACTGATCAACTATTTAATCCCATTCAGAGCCTCCACACATGTCCTATACTCAGTTCAAAAGCAAAGGATATTATCTCTAAAGCAGGAGAGTCTTTGTAGTTCAAAAGAAGGTAAGCATTGAAAATACCAAAAGCAATGTAATATATGTCTACAATAACAGAGGTCTTAAGATTAACATTTCTTGAAGACTTCTACAAACATTGCCACAAGACAAAGTCACGTCAACCAAGATCAAATCATCCCAGTGCTAGGGGAAGGTCCCAGCTATATTTTTTACTTGCTCAAGTAATAAATATAGAAGTTAGAATGTAAATTCAAAAAATGAAACACACACAGATACGCTGGCAGACCACAAAGAGACACTAGGATATTGACACTGGGAACAAAGGAATGGGTTGCCTTAGCAGTAATTACTCATCTAGAACACAAAATCTTTGGAAACAGTGAGATTTCCACCTGCGATTTTTTTTACTGATGATCTAGAACCTTAAGTTATTCCCAGTTGCCTGTGAAGTGGACAGCCAGTCCCCAAGTTACCTTGCCACGTGCCACCTGCGCTCCACCAGCAAGTGGATGTCCTCAATCCTCCTGTTGTTGGCATAGTGCAAACGTTTGGGAAGGTGCTGCTTCAGGTAAGGTTTGAAGTGCTGGTCTGGCTTTTTACACTAAAATAGAAAGGAAAGTTAGTCTTCAGATGAAATGTCTTCTGCGGGGCAGGCCCTAAATAGCCTGTCCCTCCAAAGTTGAAGCCACTTTTAAGCCAAACAAAAGGGGATTAGTGAATAACTAGACTTCGTCGCTCCCTAAAAGTAATACGTGCTAAACACCTGTAGGTTCAGAGAAGGTGAGACAGCCTTAGTGAGGATGAAGCAGGCTCTCAGGGAGAGTGGGAGATTCTTGAGACACACTCCTGCCTTGTGGGACTGGGCCCCAGAGCAATCCAATGCCAAGGTCTTTCTGATTGCTTCCAGTTGAGCAGTGAGAACAGGGGTAGACAGGGAGGTTTATTACTGCACAGGCCAGTCTGGGAGTACACTCAAGGGCTGCATGGGGCACAATGGGAAGAGACGACGGCACTGCTGCGTGAGGGAAATGAAGGGTTTCTTTCACCCCAAATGCACACTATTCAGCTCCAATGCAAGGATCAGATGCCCTCCATTTGTATTGCTGTCAAAACCTCTGCAGTGGACCCAGGCGAGAGGTTGGGAGAGCTCTTGGGGAAACAAGCACTGGGGTAGGGAGCAGTGGAGAAATGCTCCGCCCACCCACCGGGGAGGTGAACATGGAACACAAGCAGATGCCAAGAGCTTGGCTGGTGGGGCACAGGCCCAGGTACCCACAAAACTTACCGTGAGGTTGGCGATGATGACCTTAGGGTCGTCTGTGGAAAGAGAAAGAGGAAGATCTCAAAGACAAGGTTAGCATCACCGGGAGAAGCCCTTGCACAGCAAGAGATGCAAACCCCTCATGACGCATGTTCATGTGTCGCTTTAATTGTATGTGGGGGCGGGGTTCCTATTTCAGAAAGTGACATGCAACTGAACAAGCACATCTCTAGCAGGGCAAACTTCCTGGCTAGGTCAAAGTCTCCTTCCCTGAAAAGGGGTTCCCAATTCCCAGTACCCAGGCATTGCTAGGTGCATTGCTTCACGGCCCCTAAATGGTTCTTCTGGAACACGGACTTCATTTACTTGCAATTCAATGTCAGGAACTAAGCTGGGCATTTGGGGCTCTTACTGTAACTTCCTATTTCTGTATTTCACATGGATGAATCTTCCGTATGACAGTCACACACAGTGGAGTACTACTCTGCCACAGAGAAGGGTGAATTTGGGTCACTTGGCAAATAAATGCACTTTGGGACCATGACATTAAATGAAATAAATCAGACACACAAGCTTCAAAAGCATATGGTTTCTCTTATACCCAAAACCCAAAGTCTAAATGAAGGACAAAACAAAACATAGATACTAGGAAAGGGGAAAGACCTTTTGCAAACAGGAAAAAGACCAAGAGATGTGGGGGCAGGGAAGGAGATGGGAAAAGAATGAGGATGTGTGATTCTCCACAAGGAATGTGGTCATTATGCACACAGACACGGACTACTAAAAATTTTTTAAATTTTAAGGTATTTAAATATAAAAAGATGAATATACTAGACCATTGAATTATGTTTTCAAAGGTAGTTTGTTTTCCTGGTAATCTCTAGGGTCTAATTACATAGGTGACCACTCCTTCCCAGGCCTAGGGCACACACACATCACCCCGGTTCTCACTACCAGCAAACAAAGATTATTTTAGTCAGTGCTCTGACCTAGCTATGTAAATGATGGCTGTGTAAAAACAGGATTATATTATCTGCAGGTCTGCTTTGAGGGGGGGTTGTGGGGAGCAAGAGGAGATTGTAGGTTGTTTGGATTTTGTTTTGTTTTCAGAAGCTTCTTCAGTCTATCATTATAGAACTAGCAGCATTCAGAAATCCCAACTGTCTGCCCAGCCCACTGAGCAACAGAGCTCTTGCACACAGGCTATCTCTGTCACTAGCTGCACAGGAGGCTCTGGAGAAGCTTTGCTAGGAAACATTCCTCAGCATCTGCTCATAGGCGCTGAAAACGCACAATGCCTCGCAGCATGAACAGCCGCACTCCACAGCCTCCGCTCAGACCCTGGTTCTAAAGCTATGAGGTCCGAGTTCAGATGCAAACTCCACGCTATTGCCCTGGCATCACGTTTCTGCGGTATCCTTCCATGAGAAGTAAATAATAGGAACGGTAATGGATCGGCTTGTCGCGCACAATCCCTCTTGTTAGAGGAGCTCTGGAAGCAACTGGTCTCCTCCAAGCCTCACTAAGCCGAGGAGCTTTAAAAGGCAGAGAGCTGCACACAGGACGGACAGGATGGGACAGGACATTCCAGTCCCGGGCTGTGAACCTCCACATGCTCCAGCCTCATAAACCGCAGACCTCAAAGAGACCCAACACAGTCAGCTCACAGTCTTTGATAGTGAAGAGATGAAAACAGGCTGGGTAATGCCATACTCAGCCAGATTCCTATACTCAGAGAATCACTAGGAAACAACAAATGTCTGCATCCATGTTTGGGGCCCCTGTGTGAAGGTCTTCAAGGGCAGTAAAAAAAAAATCGGCCCTCTGGGTTCAAATCCCAGCTTCGTCACTTAGGAGTCATCTCCCTCCAAGCCACTCCCCACACCCCACTGTGACATTTGACCTTTGTCATCTACAAAGTAGACGCAAATATGCATCACACAGGACCATGGGGTGTGTGAGACACGACTGTGCACATATTTAATTGAACTAGCAATGTGAGGAGACACAACTGCCATGGCTGACACACCCACAGCTCCGACTGCACACTCGTGGGGACACAGAGGGAGTCTCTCCTTCAGTCTCCCCCACATCCCACCCTACAGATAAGGAGGATGAAACACGGAATGCGTATGCAGCTTTGCCCCAGCACACCTGGCAGAGCTTGGAACCCATACATCTGGTTGCTGCCTCCACCACCCCTTCCTGTCTGCCCCAAGATGAAATCACACGCGGGGCTGGGGCTGGAGCCGGAGCTCAGCAATGGAGCATTTGCCCAGCATAAGCGAGGCTCTGAGTTCAAGCCCCTGCACCGTGGGAAGAGGAGGAGGAAGAAGAGAAAGAAGGAGAAGGAGAAGTGAAAGGGGAAGAAGAAGAGGAGGAGGGAGCAGGAGAAGTAGGAGAACAGGGAAAAAAAGAAGAAAGAAATCACATATGGAAGTGTTGTAGAACACCAAACAATGCATTATTGGTAGCTATTATTTCACAGACACCCGGCTTTTCTTCTGTGAAACAACCTCCCCGTCACATTTTAGGATGTCAGAAAAAACTCTCAAACTAGACAAACTCTCTTGCATAAGCCCAACAAGGCAAACAGTAAAACCAGAGCGCACCCTAAGGACTTGCACCAGGCAATGGTGACAGCCATCTTTCTCAAGCAGAGAGGAGCCACAGGGGACAGGGAAGGACAGGGACAGGGTGCAGGAAACATGGCTGCTGTGTTTATTTCACGGTGTTGCCTGCAGCCAGCCTTGGACCCCTTCCCACTGGTGCTGGCACAGGAATGTTATTTGGGAAAAATTTAACTTTCCAAAAGCTTTAAGCTTGGTGTCAATGGTTTCTTATTCCCAAGGCTAAAAACTTTAAATGAACATTTTTTGCCCGAAATGTAGCATCTCAAATAAAACAATGGACTTCTCAAAAACCAAAGTAGGTGGCACTTTTTAAAAACCTGAGGACAAATCAATTCATGTCAGTGGCACATCATAACCTGAACATATAAAACTGAAGATACAAGCTTATCCCTGTTTATTTCTAACCTCTCAGGATATCTGCCAACCCCCCTTCTGTTGTCCCCTCCTGGGTTCTCTCAATCATTTGGACAAAGAGGAAAAACCCTGCTGCAAACTGTCAGGATCCAAATGGTTCTGTCAGACCCTGTCTTAGGCTCTTGAGGTCCTGCTAAGGAACCCACCTGGATTTGTTGTTAAAACTTTAAAAAAACACTCTTGTAAGCACAAGTTTACAGTTACAAACATGCCCCCCAAATTAAGTGTAATTTCCATATGATAAAACAAGAGCAAATATCTGTATCACACTACTCTGCCAGGAGCCACTCCAAGTAATATAGATAGACCAATTTCCACGGCACCCCAGTGAGATACACACTGCCAGTTATCATCCCCATTTTTCAGATGACAAAACTGAGGCTCAGTATTCAAATGATTGACCTCAAGTCATTTGGCTAAGTGGTAGGAGAGCTCGGGTTTTGTTGTAATGGTCCCTACTTGCAGAGGCCAACGCTCACATTCACCGCAGGGAGCTGGTGAGTGCACAGCACGCCGCTTCGCTCTTTCCACTCTGCCCTCACTCTGTCTTCTGCTCTCCTTCCTTTTACAAAAGTTCTGTCTCCCCACTTCCTATTATCCAGCTTTGATTTTGCTCTTTAATTCATTTACTGTTGGGGTTTCTCCAATAAGGGAAGCCTGTGATATTTAAGTCTGTGCGTCTGATTTATTTCACACAGCATTATGGTCTTGAGTTAGACCCATTTTCCTCCTGGTGAGTCAAGTTTATCTTTCTTTATGGTAGAATAGTGCCACATTTTGTGTAAATATATTTCCTTTATCCATTCCTCTGCGAATGAACATACAGGTCACTTCCAAGATTTAACTATGGCGAGTTGTGCTGCTATAAACACAAGAATGCTAAGATTTGTTCCCCAAGTATTCCAGTTTCAGAGAACAAGTCCTTACCTGTCCCACTTACTATCACCCTAACCATTCAGCACTTTAAGAATCAACTTACATTTAGCATTATTGTTAAACTTGGGCCGGATTCTGCCCAGAGTTCCCGGCACTAAAGTAATATCATCCACGTTGGTCAGGTAATTGCTTAGAAACTCGGTTCTTTCACAGGTAACATCTTCCATTCCTGTGGAGAGGAAAAGAAGAACAAGTAGTTACATGCAGCATTAAAATTAAATCCTGGGCCAGGGATACAGCTCAATGGCACAAGCGCCTGCCTGGCAAGCACAAGGGCCTGAGTTTCATTCCTGGTACCAAAATAAATAAATAAATAAAACGCACAAGGTCCTGATTCCCGGTACCTAAATAAATAAATGAATAAATGAATAAAATTAAATCCTTAAAACCTTCATACAGACACCAAAGATGACATCCAGGGGTCTACTTAGCGGGTGGGACCCTCACATTTGCGATTCCTTAATTTGACTTGAAATGTTTTTTAACACTTCTTTCCAGAACCTTCCACTGGGCTCTGCTTTAGCCTTACCATCTTGGGAGCCCTAGAAGGTTCAGAAATGCATCCTCACAATTATCATTTTAGGCTACTGAGCGAGGACAGCAAAACAAAGGAAGCAACAATGTTTGTAAGAAAACAATTTATAGTCATTATGGAAAAGATCTGGTCCTTAAGAGAAAGCGCTAGATTGCTTAAAACTTCCAGCTACAAATGGCATAAATAACTGAAATATACAGTTTGTTGTCTTTTACACAATCTCATTGTTTTAGCCCTTTCTCTCTCTCCCTCCCTCTCTCTCCAGACCTTCCCATCTTAAGTATAATCAGCAGACCTCAGCAGTCTCCTCCGGTGGCCTTGAATACCCCTGACAAAACAATACCGCCAATGAGAGACAAGAAAGCAAGATGTCAGCTCCCAGTGACCACCCAAACTGAAAAACAAAATAATGCTAAATGAAAACAAGTTGAAGCAGTGTAATTAGCCAGAATCGAAAGCTAGCAAGTACCACACAGAAAGGGTTGTGTAGGGGATTTTTTTTAACCAACTAATGTTCCTCTCCTAATGTTTTTTGCTCTCCCTTAAGAAGAAATCCTTAATCAATATTTTTAAAAGGAATAAATACAAAAACTCAAATCTTAGAATTACAGACTAGAGCAGCTAATAGAGACCATAATTGTCATTGGAGGAATTTATTTTTTTTTTTTAATTTTATTTTAAAGACAAAAGAATGGAGACATAAGAACCAGAAAAGCCATAAACTATACAGAAAATACAAAGTTATACAGAATATAGTAGGGAATTAGCACTGGATGTTGTATTACACAGTTATCTTCACAGTAGTTAACACAAAAACATTAAAGGAAATACCAAATTATAGAGAAGACAGTAGGGAATTTGCACTGGATGCTGTATAATATAAAGTTATCTTCACTTCTGTTAATACAAAAACGATTGAGGAAATACAGAATTATAGAGAACATAGAAGGGAATTAGCTCTGGATGCTGTCCTACATAATGTTACCTTCACCTTTGTTACTCAGTTACACAGATGATGGCCCATTTGATCATTCAATTTTTCTCCTC
>PVLD010003272.1:113340-146079 GCA_004027595.1 Dinomys branickii | reverse complement strand
GCACAAGGTCCTGAGTTCGATCCCTAGTACCGCAAAAAAAAAGAAAAAAACAAAACTATGTCTCTATAACAGTTCATCTGTAAAGCGGGGTCTGCAAAAGCTCTCAGGAGCTATTGTTAGTGCCCAGTGCATTTTCCTACTCTTAACCTCTGTAGCTCCTCAGAAATCATTCTTTGACTTTGGCGAACATGAACTTAGCCTATTAGACATCTAGCCGGTTAGGAGTTACACTTATTTCCCCTATATCATTAATGAGGTATACGGGGGTTGGGACAAACTGGTCAGACAACTGGGTGGAAGGTCTCACAGTCGGGAGACCCAGGCGACACGCACAGAATGCAGGATCCTGGGTGCCTCAGCAGCTCCCAAGCACTGTACACAGAACCAATCAGAAAAGTTCTCTTTATTTATTTATTTATTTATTTTTGGTCTTTTTGAGACAGGGTCTCGCTATGCAGCTCAGGCTGGCCTCGAGCTCACTTTGTAGCCCAGGCTGGCCTCGAACTCGCAACGATCTTCCTGCCTCAGTCTCCCAAGTGCTGTGATTAATAGGCATGCACCAGCACACCTGGCAAGTCCTTTTGATTTTTAAGTGCTATTTTCAATTCCCCATTTTTTTAATCCAGTGAGAAGTCAAAAGTAGAGAGGGCAGTTTGAATCTGGTTCCAGGACAAGGCAGGTTTTTCATAGGACAACTGTCCCAATCTGAATGCTAGGATTACAAATATGTACCACTACACCCAGAACCTGTGTCCTTTATACTGTCCAAATCTCAAAGAAGCCTGTGAGAACTTCTACATTCTAGCAAAAAAATCAAAATGCAGGACTTTGGGAACTGCTCTGCACATGTGTTACAGGATCTTATAATTAACAGGTCACAGCCACTTCCTATCTCATTTCCTCTAAGAAATCTCCATGGGGTGCTGAGGGAGTGGAGGTCTCTGTCTTCTGTAGCTTCTTTACGCTGGAAGGGGCTATAGACCCTACCTACTGAGGATTCTGTGCTCTCCGGCTACCTTGGGGTGCTGTGGCCCATTGGGTTGAAGAAAGAAAAACTTGTCAGAAAACATGAGAAAAGAGTTCATGATCGTTAGGCTTCACCGTTAGCTCAGATAGGAGGAATGGGTCAGATTTCCATGCTTCCTGTAGGAGCACTGGAGTCTTGCTTTTTGAAGAGAACTCTCAAGTCTTCCAGAGGTTCACAGGAATAGCCTCCTTTTGGATGACTGTTCTTCAGACATTCAGGTGGGTCGGACTTTATTCTAGAAAGATAAATCTATCTCTGCCACCTTTACTGCTGTGAGAGAGGCAAGGATCGCTGAGAATGGTCCCTTCCATTTTGGATGTTGTTGGGCAGTGACTATCCCCTTTCTCCAAGTTTTGATGAGCACTGAGTCTCCAGGACGGTCCCTCTAGGCTAGAAGCTAGCAGGACTCTTCACATACACTTTGGCAGCCTGTTGTACTTGGCTGAGATTGATGAGATCTTGTAAGAGCCTGTGGTCACTGGGCCTACTATCATATCAGAGGATAGAAATGACTTCCCACATAATATCTCAAATGGCTCAAACTTAGCCCAGTTTGGGGCACATTATGAATTTTCATGAGCACTATTGGTAGCAACTGGAGCCAGGACTCAGAGATTTCTGGGTAGTTTTGCCAGCGCTCACTTTAAGATCTGGTTGGTTCTAACCTTTCCAGAGGATTGAGAACCGTTTCCTGTGTAGGATTCTATAGCTTGTCACTATGCTCCCTGAGGAAAGTCCAGAGTGGTTCATCAGGACCTGGGAATAAGACCCCGGCCTTGAGGGGGTAGGGCGGCCCTTCTTATCTTCTCTCGGCCTTTTGAGTTCCCAGGACTTCAGGCAAGTCTCTCTGGTGCCCTTTGTAGTGCAAGACTGTGATCTGCTTGGGAAGATCAACTGCCTTTGGAGTTGTAGAATTTCCTGCCTGTACTTTATAAATGATTGACAAAGCTACTTCTACCAGTGGATCACACATCCTCAAGGTTTTGGAGGGGCAGGTCAGTGATGCCTGCTTGCGTGGGTCTGAGAGTTCACTTGTTCATAAGAGCTGCTGGGCTGGGGATATAGCTCAGTGACACGAGCACCTGCCTGGCAAGAACAAGGACCTGAGTTCGATTCCTGGTACCCAAACAAACACGCATAAGAGCTGCTAAGTTCTGGGTCTGTGGGCATCAAAGAAGCAGGGTTAACAGTAGTGCAAGTTTGCATAATAACCTCAGGGGTGTCTAAGAGTATGGCCTGCTACTTGGTAAGCCATTCTCCTAAGAACCACAAATAACCATTTATTTCCAGAATAGATCTGACATGATGGGGAGCCAGGACTTCTAGTCTCTGTCCCAAAGTTAGCACTGCAGCTTTTTCTGTTAGTACAGCTGCAAAGACTCTCTGACTAGGGGTCCCCTCAATCCCGAATATTGCTGTAGATCCAGAGGAACATTTTCTAGAGAAGTAAGTCAAAACAGAATGAAGTAACTGAATTGGTTCACCCATGATATCCAAGATTACCCAGGATTCCAAGGAGGAGATGGTGATGGCCATGGACAGGGATACTGCAGGCTCCCCTGGGCCTCTGCAGTCACCAGAGCAGGAAAGGAAGGTTCTGGCTGGCCGAGGCCTTCTCTGGGAGCTGGGACAGTCAAACCTCCAATGCCAAAGTCAAGTGCACTAGCTGTCTCACATGCAGAGCAGAGCCCGGGTAGAGACTTGGTGCAATCTCATGCCCAGCGTCCAGGCCTCTCATCCTTGAAACAGGAACCTTTTCCACGGCTGTCCCTGGGTTTTCCCCGAGACGACCTGGGTGAGTTTAAAAAGCATTGTCAGTTGTGACAACTATAATATTAGCCTTCTCTTTTGTCCCTTCCTGACTCCTGATTATTGAACACAGAAAAGGGCATGTCCAGGAATTGGGCCATAGTGATCTGTGGGCCAGTCTGAAGTTTTTGTAGCTTACATCAAATATTTGGGGTGATTAACAGAGAAAATGAGGTCTCATTAGTGCTTCTCCCTCCCTGGGAGATGGATCTATGTTAGTATACTCACAAAAGACTTAAGAGGCCTCTTTACCTCCATGGTAAAAGCAGCTAGCATGTCAGACATCTTTCTTAGTCCCCCACTATATTACAGTCTGCTGAAAGGGGAATCACCTTCTTTCTAGGGCGGTTTCCCTCTTCAAAGCACATTGTTAATTTGCATAGTTCCTGGCCTCTTATCCACCCGTAACTGAGTAACAGACCTGCGCTCAAGTATTTTCTTCTACTCCCAGACTTAGGGGCAGAAGTTGTGAGCTGGACTAGTGAGAAGCACCACTTAGGGTTTGACTGGTGAGGCGTGAAGCTGTCTGTGTGTGTCCAATAGGGCTGTAGGCTCTCTGAGGAGCACGCTGAGGGGCCTGCTGTCACCAGATCCCTCCAGACACTAGGCTCCAATGGAATTCCTGAGTCACTTGGAGGGGACGGACTTGATTTATTGGTCTGGGAACTATAAGGAGGAGGCTGAAGAGACCTCCCAGTCCCATCAAACAATTCAGAGAGGCCTGCACCCCCCTGAGAGACAGGTGGGGGTCTCAGGATGGGGCCATCCTAAATACCTTCCTCCTCCTTGGGAGTTGCTCTAAGGAGCCTAGTTCCTGCACGTTCCCTTTGATAGACAGTCACAAAGGCCTGAACACAAGGCATTTCATTTCACCGTGTATGTTTTATGTTTTAAGCAGAAATGGAGTCACTAAAGAACAGCCTCATAATTTATTTTTTATTTTAAAAACATTAACAAACACACATACACTTATAAAATAACACAAGAACAATACAAGCAATACTGAAATTCAGACAGCATGATAGGAAATGAACAATGGCTGTTGTATTGCATATTGATTTTTTCAAAGTGGTTACTGAGAAAAATAAATACAGATGTGCAAGATTGATCAAATAATTAATCATTAACTGTTCCTTTCAACAAAGCGATAGAAGTAGTACAGCCCATAATTTAAGCATCATCCCATACCCATCTCTTGTCTCCTGCCAGTCGGTACCCAAACCATAATGCAAAAGCAGGTAACTGGTGCCTATTCTAGACTGTCAGGATCAAACTTTTCTGATCCATCAAGAATATGGCCTAGCAGTGAAGTTGGTGAAATCTGCATGGTGGCAAAGCTCAAGAAGTTTCCCTTTAGCTTGGCTTGGGGCCTATAGAGAGAAGGAGATGACCAGGTCTTGACTCCTGGAGGTGGCGTACCATGCAGAAGAGACCTGAGGCTTCCACGAAGCCTCCCTTGCGGGACCCTAACGGAGACTAGACAGACCTCTCTGTCCCAGTGATGCTGGCATCATTATGTCCAGAAGGAAGCCCCCATGGGAGGGCTATCTCGCTATTTGGACCCATTCACTGGTTAGGGAGAAGAGAGAAAAGCCTGTCCTTTGACTCAGCGCTTTTGCTGGCCTCAGCCCTTTAACTCCACGAAGTAAGGGCAAAACTTCCCCGAGCAAAGTTCCCTTCGCCACTCAGCAGAACCCTCTGCAGGCTCAACTTGCAGACAGAGGCCCTTGATGACCAGCTGTATTCCCAGCCCCTTGATGACTCCACTTAACCTGAAGGGAGCTAACTGGGAACTGTCTCTTGCATTTACCCCCACAGTAAAAAAGGCTATGAACAGGGGTGGCCCTGCCTTTGTATGTGCGGAGTCTCTTTAATTAAATTTTGAGTGCTGTCTATTTGTTCTCTCAGGTCATCAGGTATAGGGTTTTAAACAAGGATGAAATCCAACCAGAAAGCCATAGCCCCAGGCTGGGTTTAAATCACAAAGAAGCCAAGTCCGCTAAAACTGGGTGGAACAGGCCTCCCGGCCATTGCCCACCCTGGCAAAAGCCTCAGGCATTTCTCTTTATTTTTTTTATTATTATTATTATTTTTTTTTTTTGCAGTACTGGGGATTGAACTCAGGACCTTGTGCTTGCCAGGCAGGCGCTTATGCCACTGAGCTATATCCCCAGCCCTGGCATTTCCCTTTAAAAGGGCCAAATTTTTCTCTTCCACATGCAGAAATACCAGTTTGAATAATTCAAAAAGGAGAGAGGCTCCTCCCTCTTGTTTTCCAAAATCAAGGGTCCATTAGGAAAAAAAAAAAAGACCGCAGCACTCACGTGTGCCCACGTCTAGCTGCGAGGTTCCATGTGGGCCCTAAGCCCACTACTGGTGCCACGTGCACCCAGGGTGGGGCATCACACCGAGACACAATTCAAAGGAAAAACCGGGGTAAGCAGAGACCAAGTGAATTTCCAAAAATCAAACAAAAACACAAAGCCAAGAAAAGCCAACTATAATACTGGTGTAACTAGCTGGGCACACACCTGTAACCCCAGCACTAGGGAGGCTGAGGCAGGGGGACCATTGCGAGTTCAAGGCCAGCCTGCGCTACAAAGTGAGCTCCAGGCCAGCCTGAACTGCATAGCGAGACTTTGTCTCAAAAAGACCAAATAGCTTTTTATTTGCTCTTGCTGCTTTGCTGTTCCACTGCCATGGACTGCTGCCCTCTACCATGCGCCACTCCGCCTTGTAGCCGGCCAAGTAGGGACTGAAACCTCCACAAACTGCTCTCAAAGGGTTCCAGCGGAAATTTCAGACTGGACAGACTTACTGTGGCTTTGGAGACAGCGAATCCACGGTGCCAGCTCACACTGCTGCCAAGCTGCAGGACGGTGCACGTAGCCAGGCCACTGCTGCTGTTCCTCGTCTTCTTCCTCTGGGTCAGTGCTGAGACACCTCCAAGGTTTACAAGAACTCCCATCGATCAGACAGGAGTCTCTGGTGGAGTTGTGTCTTTCATTTGCCAAGCTACGGGAGACCCAAGACCTAACACTGTCTGGAACAAAAAAGAAAGTCGGCAATCAGAGATTTGAGGTAATAGGGTTTGATGATGGATCCAAATCAGTTCCCAGAATACAACCCTTTTGGACTCCAGGGGATGAGGCTATTTATGAATGCGTGGCTTCCAACAATGCAGGAAAAATAAGTGTCTCCACCAGACTCACAGTTTTACATGGAAATAGACAAAGCCTCTAAAGACGTAAGTGTAGAAAAGGACTTTCTGAATGGAACTCCAAGGGAACAAGAAATAGTGCCATAAATCAACAAATGGGACCATATTAAATTGATAGCCTTGTGCACAGTAAAGCAAACAAACCATAGAGTAAAGAGACAACCTAAAGAACAGCGAAAATATTTTGCTAGCTATACCTCAGACAGAGGATTAATATCTAGAATGTATAAAGAACTAAAAATACAGACCCCCCCCAAAATAAAAGACCCAATCAAAAAATGGGCCACTGAAATGAACAGACACTTTTCACAAGAAGTTCAAATGGGTAATAAATTCATGAAAGATTGTTCAAGATCACTGGCAATTACAGAGATACAAATTAATCTTCTTGATATTTCTTTGTGTGTGTGTGTGTACCAGGAATTGAACTCATGACCTTGTGTTTGCCAGGCAAGCACTATGCCACTGAGCTATATTCCTGGCCATCAGAGATACAAATTAAAACACTGAGATTCTGTCTTACTCCAGCAAGAATGGCTCCCATCCAGAAATCAAATGACAACAAATGTCGAGGCTGTGGAGAAGGAGGAACCCTTCTATACTGTCGGTGGGAAAGTAAACTGGTGCAACCACTGTAGAAATCCAGATGAAGATTCCTCAAAAAACTAAAACTAAAAATTCCATTTGACCCAGATCTTCATTCTCCTCCTAGCTGTCCTCCCAAAGAGTTAAAGACATCGTATGACATTGACATATGTGCACCTATGTTTTAACAGCATACTCCATAATGACTATTTGTTGACAAAACATATATGTCCATTCACAAATGAGTGGATAAAGAAAATGTGGTAATTTACTCAGTAAAGTATTACTGTGCTATAAAGAAAGATATATCTGTCATTTGTAGGAAATAGATGCACCTTGAGTATTAAGTGAAACAAACCAGATATACAAACTTAAATAACACATGGTTTCTCTTATATGAAAAACTCAAATATAAAGAGCAAAATAAAAAATAATAGAAGTGGAGAGATGTACATTTTTTCTCAAATGGGCAGGGAATCAAGGGATAGAGAGAGAGGCTAGGGCCGGAGATACAGCTCAGTGGCATAAGTGACTGCTTAGCAAGCACAAGGTCCTGAGTTCGATTCTCAGTACCAAAAAAAAAAAAAGGGAGGGGTTAGTGGGAATGGGACTAAAAATCTGGGATACGATATATGTGTGACAACTCACAACAAGAAATGAAAACATTATGTAATGAAATCTTGTACTAATTAAAAAGTAAAACCTGAAAAATTATCTATGGGACTTGTGCAAGTATTACATGAGATTATGCATATGTATATATGTTGTATATTCAGATGTGATATATGTTTATATGATTAAATTTTTCATCTGTATTCACACATTTGACGTACATCAAAGATTTATAATCTAGAAGAAATGGAAATAAGCAGTGAAATATAATATTTTTAAAAAGTCAAAAAGGACCAAATAAAAACAAACAAAAAACTGGAGTAGAGACCAAAAAGTGGAGCAAAGTTCAACACACACACACACACACACACACACACACACACACACACACACCAAGGACCCACAGCGTCCACAGAGCTAGAAAGAAAAACAAAAACTACATTTCCTTACCTCAGCCCCACTGCTGGGCCTGTAAGCCCCTCCCGGTGCTTTGAGAAGAGCCCCCTGGTTCCCAGCTAAGGGAGAAGAGTGAGGGAAAGCAGGAGAAAAGAGAAAAAGCCCCTCGTGGAAAGAAATAGAAATTGGGCCCCCTTACCTGGGTCTCCAGTACCTGAGCTTTCCCCCTGGCTGGCTACACCAAAACGTCATCAGCTCCCTCCTTCTAAATGCAGCTGGCCCAGTCTCCTACGTCACCTCCATTACACTCATGGCCAGTGTGAGCCTTTCCACTGGCCACTGTCACTCTATAGAATATAGTTCTTTTCCACCTTCAATAAATATCCCTCAATAGTCCAGGTGTTAGGTCCTGGACTAGACAGCACTACACATAAAATGTACAGAAAGGTGGATTTAGGTCATACACAGACACTTGCCTTTTTATATGAGGAATTTGAGCATCCTTCAATTTGGCACTCAAGGGTGTCCTAGGACAAATTCCCCTACATGTGAAAGGGAATAGCTGTGCAGACTTGGGAGTTATTAGCATATGCAAAGTGCTTAAAGCCATAAAAGTGAATGAGAGAATGGAAGCAGAGAAAGGATAGAGGATCAGAGACAGCCCTGGGGCACTTCCAGATTTACAGCAGGGCTGAACACTGGAAAACAATGTGGGCCACATTCATTCAAACATTTCTAGTAGCCACATTTTAAAAAGTTAAAAGAAACAGGTAGAGCCACGCGTGGTGGAACACACCTGAGTCCCAGAACTCAGGAGCCTGAGGCAGGAAGATCACTGAGAACTCAAGGTCAGCCTGGGCTACATAGTGAGTTCAAGGCAGCCTGGACTACACAGTGAAACCCTGTCTCAAAAGAGCAAACATAGGGCTGGGGATATAGCTCAGTGGAATAAGTGCCTGCCTGGCAAGCACAGGGTCCTGAGTTCAATCCCCAGCACCGCAAAAAAAAAAAAAAAAAAAAGAGCAAACATAAGAAAACAAAAAAGAGGTGGAACTGAGTTGAGTTATCTTCTGTTTAACCCAAGATATGCAAAATGTTATTCCTTTTGTGTTTTTTTGTTTGTTTCTTTCTTTGTCTTTTTGAGACAAGGTCTCACTAGGCAGCTCAGGCTGGCCTTGAGCTCATTTTGTAGCCCGGTCTGGTCTTGAACTTGCAACAATCCTCCTGCCTCAGCCTCCTGAGTACTGAAATTACAGGTGTGCACCACCACGCCCAGTCAAAATGTTCTTTCATCATGTGAGCAACATAAAAATTATTAATGAAATATTTTCACAAAGCATATTGGCATATCCCAGTAATCCCAGGTGCTCTAGAGGCTGATGCAGGAGGACTGCTATAAATTTAGGCCAACCTGGCCTACAAAGAGAGTTAAAGGACAACTTGGACTATAGCAAGATGAAGGGAAGGGAAGGGAAAGAGCAGGTAAGAAGAAAGAAGGAAAGAAAGATTTTATCTTCCTTTTCTATGGACAGTCTTTGAAATCTGGAACCCACTGAGTAGTTGCTGAAGTCTGCACTCAGGCTGGTCACATTTCTAGTGCCCTGTAGCCATCTGAGGCTACAGGCTGCTTTGCTGGCTGGCTGACTTTGCAGATGTAGGAGAAGAGAGGGAAGCAAAGGAAGCTGAGAAGAAGGAATCTGGGCAAAAAGAAAATCAAGCCCCATGGTGATCCAGAGGCCAGAGTAGGGGCAGAAGCAGCAATAGCGGGTAGCGTTCTCTTCTGAACCTTCTGGTTTCTCAGTGATGAAGCGAGCAAGGATTACTGCATAGAGTGAGGCTGCGGGAGGAGGCATGGGGGGCTGCGGGGAGAACAGATGCAGAAAAGCAGAGTTGGAGACAGGGACAAAGATGATGGCGGGCATGATCACAGCCTGATAGTCATAAATGTAAAGTGAGAACAAGTCAGTGAGGCTGAGTGTTCTCCACGCACAAGGATCTATGCTAGACTGAGACTCTGCTTTCAACAGGGTGTTTTTTCCTTCCTTCCTTCCTTCCTTCCTTCCTTCCTTCCTTCCTTCCTTCCTTCCTTCCTTCCTTCCTTCCCTTCCTTCCTTCTTCCCTTCCTCCCTCCCTTCCTTCCAATTTCCTTCCTTCCTTCCTTTATACTTCACTCTTTTTCTCTTCCTTCTCCTCCTCCTTCTCCTCCCCATTACTGAGGATTTAACTCAGGGTTTTTGCACTGAGCTACATCTTTAGCTCTTTAGATTTTTTTCCAGTCTTGCTGAATTGCCTGGACTATGTTCAAGCTTTTGATCCTCCTGCCTCAGCCTCCCAGAGTGCTGGGATTATGGGTGTGCCCCACCATGCCCAGCTTTCCCTACTTCTTGTTGTCATTTTGTTTTGATTAAAATTATGATTGAAAATAACAGAAATTAGCTCACAACAGATAAGTCCAATAAAGAAATGTGCCTGAAGAATTCTGGATGATGTTCAGAAAGCAGAGGCTGTGCTGTGTTTGGAAACAGACTGCATGGCACAGGCAGCACCCAAGCGCTGGGCCGAGCACTCTCACAGCAGGTCAGCCTCCTCCTCCTCACCCAGCAGGGCTCCAGCCACAGCTCCGGAAGGCGGCCTGGGCCAAGGAGGTGTCATCTCAGCCCCAGCCTCAGCACTCATGATGCCCTCACTGTGTGTGATGGTAGGCAGGAGCCATGTCCTCCCACATTGCCATGTTGAAGCCCTCACCCCTGGCATGTGGTGTCAGAGTTGGAGCCCTGGAGATGTGGTTCCCGTGATGGGATTAGTGCCCTTCCCCAGAGCTGGCTTTCTATCCATTTGTGACCAAGAAAGGACATACAGTGGGCGTGCTAGCGCATGCCTATAATCCCAGCACTCAGGAGGCTGAGGCAGGAGGATTGCCATGAGTTCAAAGCTGGACTATGTAGTGAGACCCTATCTCAAAAAAAACAAAAAAAGACAGAGAGAGAGAAAGAGTTAAAAAAGAGAAAGACACAGAGAGAAATAAAAAAGAGGAAGAAAGAAAGAAAGAAAGTTTCTAAAGTTTAGAAAGTTTCTAAACCATATTAGGCCACATTAGGACACAGAAAGGGGTCACTTGCCAGCCAGGGAGAGGCCTCACCAGAAACCAAGGGGGCAGCACCTTCATCTTGAACTTCTAGCCACTGAGCGGTGAGAAACCTGTTTTTGTGGTTTGAATCCTTCCATTGGTGGTATTTTATAGGGCAGCTTGAACAGACTAAGCATAATACTAAGTCTGAAAATCTGAGAGAACGAATTTGGATCAAGTGGGATATGAGTAAACACTCATAGGGAAAGGGTATCATTTAATAATTGAAAATATTGGGGCTGGGGATATAGCTCAGTGGAATAAGCGCTTGCCTAGCAAGTGCAGGGTCCTGAGTTCGATCCCCAGTACCGCAAAAAAAAAAAAGAAAAAAAAAGAAAATATTGTCTCAGTCGCTGGACCTGGTGGACTGTGATCCCAGCACTCTGGGAGGCTGAAGCTGGAGAATCACAAGCTACACCTCAGCCTGGGCAACTCAGCAGGATCCTGTATCCAAATTAAAAAATTAAAAGTGGGCGGAGGATATAGTGCAATGCAAAGGCCCTGTTTCAACCTATAATATCACAAATAAAGATAGTATCTCATAACCTATATTTGCAGAAATACAGCTTCAGAGGCTACTTACAAGTGTTCAAAGGAAGTCTTGTGGGATAGTCTGTGTTAAAGAGTAATGTAGTGCATGCCTATAATCCCAGCAGTTCGTAGCCTGAGGTAGGAGGATCATCATGACTTTGAGGCCAAGCCTGGGTTCTATAGTGAGTTCAAGGCCAGCCTGAACTACATCACTGACCCGTCTCCAAAAATAATTTTTTTTGCCAGGTGTGGTGGTGCATGCCTGTAATTCCAGCATTCAGGAGGCTGAGGCAGGAGGATCTCTGTGAGTTTGGGGCCAGCCTGGCCTATAAAGTGAGTTCAAGGACAGCCTGAACTGCATATTGAAACCCTGTCTCAGAAAGAGCCAAAGCTGCTTTAAAAAAAAAATAAAGCCACAATTTTCATACAAACTTAAATGGACACATCAAAGATTTCAGCTCATTGACTAAGGAAGAAATCAGTAAGATGTTTCAACCAGTTCAAAAGAGAATTCAGAGACCACACACATACAGGTACTGGATGGCAGATGCAAGCCATGAAGTGAATTTACACACAGATGCACAACCGTTTCTCTGGAGGGGTGGGGTGTGAGAGGTGGGAGAAAGCAACAGGATTCCTTCTCGGGGGCAGAAAGCAGAAGTATTTACATTGTTATCCACTAGTCACAACTTGTAGTGTTATAAAGCAGCTTCCAATAATGAAAGGTCCAAACTCCACAGGTTCAGAGACGCTAGAAAGGTGTGCGTTAGATGGTGTAAACATCTGGCGGTTCTTGACACATTTCAGTCTTTCCCCATTTTTCCTGACTACTGGAAATGACAGTTGCTGGTGCGTACCAATCCTCATGATTCTCTCACCAGCTGTTCTGTGCTCGGTATTATATAGCACCTTTTCATTTTGAAAACGGTCTATTTAATTATTTGAAGTCACCTGGTACTCAGTTTCATAATTTGGAAGGCAGCAGCATCTACATCTCTTCGTAAACGTAGTTTTATTCGTTTTAGCTGCTTAATAATATCACCGCATCCATTTTGGTCTTTCTAAACCGTATTAGGTTGGATGCCATGGAGCATGACTGCATTCCCAGCTTTTCAGGAGGCTGAGGTTGAGGCAGGA
Source organism: Dinomys branickii (assembly GCA_004027595.1). Classification (NCBI taxonomy): domain Eukaryota; kingdom Metazoa; phylum Chordata; class Mammalia; order Rodentia; family Dinomyidae; genus Dinomys; species Dinomys branickii. The sequence goes on along the minus strand of PVLD010003272.1, from coordinate 133,635 downwards.
GTATCAAAAGCTCAAGGCCAGCCTGGGCAACTTAATGAAACCCTGACTCAAAATAAAAAGGAGTAAGGGCAAGGTGCTGCGGGGGGGCACTTGTTTAGCACTTGCAAGGCCCCAGACCCAATTCCAACATCACAAACATGAAAACATAATAAACCATATCAGACATTTGGCTTTTATTAAAAAACGAACAGAGGCTGAGGATGGTGGTGCACACCCGTAAACCCAGCACCCTGGGATGCTGAGGCAGGAGGTTCCCAAGTTAGATACAAGCCTAGGCAATTTAGCTATTTATCAAGATCTTGTCCCCAAATAACCCTGCTGGATTCTTGCATATAGGTTGGCCTGAAACTTACTATGTAGCCTGGCCTCAAACTAATGGTCTTCCTGCCTCAGCCTCCCAAGCACTGGGATTACAGATAGGCAAAAATCACACCCAGTTTTGACATCTGTCTTGAGAAAGCTTGGTATCAATCAGATTCTTATTTCTTAGTAATAATTATCTTGTTTACTTTTCTCTTGTCGCTGAGACAAAATACCCAACATCCAAAATTAAGGAAGGAAAGGTTTATTTAACTCACAGTTTGTGGAGGTTTCAGTCTGCACTTTGCTGGTGCCAAGGCAGAGTGGCACATGGCAGAGGACAATAGGAAGACGGTAGGAGGGAGCAGGCCTCTTTCCCTCCCTTATATTGTATGCAGGCTCCCTGGCCTAGGGTGGGCGCAGCGCTCACACCCTTGAGCACTGGACCATGGACCAATCACAAACTCTAGAAGCCCGCCCCAGGACTGCGTGAGACTTTGGGGGACACCCAGACACAAACCACAATAAGCAGTCTTCCTTCTTCAATAGCTTTTAAAATTTCCCTGAAATTTTAATTTTAGCTTTTTAAATTTCCCCAAAATTTCCTAAATCCATTTTCCATTTCAGTGCATTTGTTTGGAGAAGGAAGAGGCTTCAGCATCCTGGTTTCTGCAACACTAAATGGAGTAGACTTGTTTCTGTGATACATACTCTGCCTGCGTGTGTGTGTATGTGTGTGTGTGTGTGTGTGTGTGTGTGTGTGTGTTACTGGGGATTGAACCTGGGGCTTTGGCTCTAGCAACATCTCCAGCCCTTTTCAAAAAAATTTTACAAGGTCTTACAGTGCTGCTAAATTGCCCAGGCTGGGTTCAAACTCATGATCCTCCTGCCTCAGCCTCCTAGAATGCTGGGCTTACGGGTATGAAATCCCACACCAGGCTACACTCACTGTTTTGAATCATTGGTTTTTGTGCAGCGCTGTACTGTAAAAACCTGATGCTTCTCAGGCCCTGATAAAGCTCCTTGAACTACGTGGAGGAAGTGTTGGCAGTACTGCCAGAATTCTGCAGTTTGGGTTTGCGTCTCCTTTCAGTTTCCCTCTCCTCTTCTTCAGCGCCATCAGCCACCAATTCATTCTGTCATCGTCTCCCGGCCTTCGAGATCTGCCCACTGCTGGGGTGTACCTCCCACCCTCCCTCCAGCCCCTCCGGCTGATGCCTGCACAAGCCACTGTCTTCTCTCCAGCCTGCTCCGGACTGGCAGAATGACTCAGCCCGTGACCTTGTTCTCAGACCCCGGGTGACTCCTGCACTGTAGGAAGCAATGGGCTCCCTTGTGCAACTCCTTTTCTTTCTCCTGCCAGATCAGCCACCAAAGGAAATGACCAAGGAACCGACTTCCTCGTTGCTCTAACTCATGTCACTGTATGTCATGCTTTGTGTCCGGATGTCCCCCAGAGCCTGATGCAGTCATGGGGCGGGCTTATACAGTTTGTGATTGATCCATGGTCCAACACTGGGATTATGGGTGAGTGCTCCACCCGCCCTGGGGCTGGGAGCCCGCACACAATATGAGGGCAGGAGAGAAGGGTTGCTCTCTCTCCTCCTCCCTTTGCCCCTTCTGCTCTGGCTGCTTTTTCTGTCTGCTGCCGCCATGAACTGCTGCCCTCTGCCATGTGCCACTCTGCCTTGGAGCCAGCAGCGTATGGACTGAAACCTCCACAAACTGTAAGCTAAATAAACCCTTCCTTCCTTAATTTTGAGTGTTGGGTATTTTGTCTCAGCAACTAGTGAAAAGTAGCCAAGATGCAGTATTAATGAAAAATTGTGTCTAGCTTTAATAAAATCCCAAGTTAAAGGGTTTAATCTAAAAAAAGCTTTTCTCACTCCATGTTAAAAAGCAGGACCTCAGAGGCAGGCATTTGAGACTAAAATTCTGGCTCACAAGTCATCAGGGACTCATGAAAATATTTCCCTGAAAATAAGACCTAACTGGAAAATAAGCCCCAGGAGGAAGGATTTTTCGGGATGCTGGTAATGTAAGCCCTACTACTAAATAAGCCTCTGTTAATACCCTTAGCCAGGTGGATGCATTTAGTATGGACTGTGCAGTACACAATGCAGTACACAATATAGTATAAAATAATATACTATATCATTAAAAATAAAGAAATAAGATTACTCACATTAATACATAAATGATAATATAAATTTAATTAAGTATTTGTAAATAACCAAGTGGGCACCTTTTTTTTTTGAGAAAAGTTTTTGCTATGTTGTTCAGGCAGGACTTAAACTCACTATGTAGCCCAGGCTGGCCTTCAACTCATAGGAATCCTCCTGCCTCAGCCTTCCAAGCACTGGGATTACAGGCGTGTGCCACCACACCTGGCTAAGTGGGTGCTTTTGGATGAGAGGCCAATGCCTATGTTAAATAGATGAACTTGAGACGTGTTGTCAGATGACAGCTTGAATGAAGTACAGATGCACCACGAGATGCACGCACACTTGGTAACAAGTGACATGGTGGTGTCTAATATGAATTCTTATAATTCAGTACACCCACTGCCACAGTGGTGCACCACAAGCAGGCTGCATGGATGAGAAACGGCGCTCATTTAAGGTCAGCTCTGTTGGTGGACATGACAGATTAGAGCCAATGATTCTACAGGAAATGGAGTTGCAGGAAATTCAGGCCAGAATTTGGGGTTCGAAGAATTATGAGGATGTTCCAGAAGATGACATGACTACACCTGGAGAAATGCAGGTGGTAGTACATGAAGAAATGAATACATGTAGTTGGGCACGGTTGGAAACACTTGTTATCCCAGCACTCGGGAGGCTGAGGCAGGAGGATCACCACAACTTTGAGGCCAGCCTGGGCTGAACGGAAAGACATCCTGCACTACAAAAAAAAAAATTTTAAACCATTAAAATGGTCCCCAAAAAACCCCTAGAAAAAAGAATGTAGATCATTATACATGAACACATGGAGATTGTTGTATTTGTACATGAAAAGAAGATGTACCCTAAAAATAATCCCTATAGTGCCTTCTTTTTTTTTGAGACAGGGCCTCACTCTGTTGTTCAGGATGGCCTTAAATTTACTATGTAGCGCAAGCTCGTCTCAAACTTGCAGCAATCCTCCTGCCTCAGCCTCCCAAGTGCTGGGATTACAGATGTACGCTACAACACCTGTAATCTATAGGTGTTCTATGGAGCCTTTAGGAGGAAAAATTAATGTAAGAGCCTTATTTTCAGGGAAATACTGTACTTTCTATTTTTCTGTTTGACCTTCCTTACCAGAATACCTTCAAACTCCGTGTCCCCTTGAGGTCACAAGATGGCTGCTGGAGCGCCAACCAGCACAACCACATTATCCACAGGACAAAGAAGAATACAAGAAAGGCAAAAGGTACTTTTCCTACCTGAGTCAAGCCCCTTTAGAAATCCCCAGACACCCCGCCTTTTTCACTTACGTTTCACTGGCCATTCCCAGCCACCTAAACAATTCATTGCTTTACAACCTCACTTTTTGTTGTTTCCCAACCTTTATTATCTTACTTCTTAGTTCTCAAGTTTATTCCAGTACAGATGGGATATGAGTCAGGTTTTAAAATAAATGCAAATGCTTTGATTTTTCATGGCCCACGGCTATTTTCAAAGATCTCATCAATAACTGCAAATTGATGAGATGTTCAACGTCAAAATCATCGACTACGCCAAGCTTGAAAAGCCCTCTGGAAAGCACTGGCTAAGTCAGTTTACCCCACAGTCGTTAATCCACTTCCGCTTCTGCTGGGCGTCTGCCGCGATGGCCAGTACTGAGCCTCTGCGCTGCACCCTGGGGCGGTCGGAAAGGCCTAGCATCGAGGAGCTGGGATCTCAGTGCCCGGCAGGGGCCTGCAGGGGAAGGTGCCTGTGATCTCGGCAGGCTGAACGCGAAGGAAGAGGTTCCGAGTATGGCGGACCTGTAGTCCCAGCACTCTGGGAGGCTTAGACAAGAGGATTGCACGTTCAGGCCCAGTCCCAGCAACTTAGCGAAACCTTGTTTTCAACATTAAAAACTAAAGCAAAAGCCAAGGGTGTAGCTCAGATCAAAGGCTCGGGGTTCAATCTCCTGTGCCACGAAACAACAGCAGCAACAACGTAAACCTGTGCTGCCCTCACCCCCACCCCTACAACCACTTCCGTCTTTCTCTGCGCCACCCTCGGGTTTCGAAGGTTGCCGTCTCAGTGCTGGCCTTTGAGGCGGGGAGAAATTATTATGCTCTTCTTTCTGCATCTCCAGAGCTCATGATGGCTGCAGAAGGGAGAGTGAGAGAAGGAAAGAACCAGAACAAAACCGGGCTCCCTGGGCTCCAGGGCATTGGGCTGGGAGGGCGCGCCTGGCCTCTGGGCCTAGTAGTAGTACCCGGCCCAGACTGCTCCGCCCTTTCCTCTTCCGCTTCCTCCTGTCTGTCCACAGCCAAGCCCGGCTTCCAGCCAGACCTTCCGGAAATCCCCTGCCCAACTTCCAGCTTTTGACACGCAGGCCCTCTGGAGACTGTGCCCATTGTCCTCGGGAGCAGAACAATGTAAGACAGAGCGTCTCCGGCCGGGGCCGGCGCTGGCCCGGCTCCCCACGGCAAGGGCTTCCTCGGCTCCCTAGGCCGAGTTTCCAGCTTATCGCGGCCGGAAGCCGCGCGGCCAGCCCGGCCCGGAGCGCGGCCCAGGGCCTTTCTTCTCTCGGTGGGGCCGAGGACTCTCGCAGGGGACAGGAACTGGACACCTGCGGGTGCCACGGACGGCAGGCGACCACGGGCTGGCCCGCGGCAGTGCCCAAGTCCCGCCGGCGACTCGGTTTCCCCCGCCACTGGGATGGGAGCCGCCGCGTCCTCCCAAAGGGCTGGCAGCCCGTTCTCCCCGCCCGCCCCCCGGCTGACCCCGGACCCGTCCCCTTCCTCCGCGGGGGCGGCCAGGGAGTCGCCCCCAGCCTGGCGCCGGCTGGGGTCGGGTTACCGAGGCGTCTGGATTTGAATGTGCAAATAAACAGAGGTCGCTTTGATCCGCCAGGCCGGGAGGGCGGGGAACAGCGTCAGCGCCCGGGTCCGAGAAGCGCGGGCTGGGCCCTGGAAAGAGGGGTGAGGGTGTGGGACCCGGGAGCGGCCTTATGTCTCCGACTGGACCGAAGGGCCATTTTGTTTTAAAAAACAAAAACAAAAACAGATCCCGAAAGAGGACCACGCCAGGAACGCCAGACTTCCTCGGAAACAAGTGTTCCCGGGGCCGGTTCCGGGTCCCAGGAGTGGGTGGGCCGCACGGCCCCCGCCCGCCCTGGGGACCCCCGGGGCGCCGCCTGGGAGGCCGAGGCCCCGAGCGCCGGGAGGTGCGGGTGAGGCCGCAGGTGGAGCGGGGCAGGGCCCGTTGTCTCCGCGGGGCCCCTTCCCAGCCTCGAGGGAGAGAGACAAAGGAGGGAATGGGAGCGCACAAAGGGAGCGAGGAATGAGACGGTAAGTAAAGGCAAACAAAAGTGAGCCGGGGAGACAAAAGCTGGGAACAATACTCCCCAGGCAATAGGCTCGGGAACAATGGGGACACTGACAGCCCCACAAAGACGCCAGTGTCTCCGAGCAGACGTTATCTCAGGCAGTGGTTGGCAGCCCCGCGCGGGCTGCAGCTATTTTCAGTGCCGCTTTTGTGCCATGCTGAACAATATTCCTTGCATGGCTGCTGATAGAAAGATGAGAAGGTTTCTGTTTGATTCCCCTCTGCCTTCTCCACCCCCACCGGCTCCGCGTCGGGAGCTCCAATCCCGGCCTGGCTGGTTGGGGGTGTGGTGGGGAGGGGACCCGGCACGGGAGCAGGGGAGGGTCTCAGGGCCTCCCCGACGGGGGAAGAATGTGGAGACCGGGTCGCAAGCTGGGGTGGGGGGACTGGGGGCAGGAGAGCCAGGGAAGTCGATCTGTCCTCAGCCCAAATCACAAAACTTAGGCTGAGGAGTTAACTGTAAAGAATCCTACTTCGCAAGTGTCTTGCCTGCTGTTGATGGCTGTTCCTTCGGTGACTAAGGCCCTAGGGGTTCCCCTTGCTGTCGGTCCCCTTCCTCTGTGCTGTGCCGCGTCCTCCTCCCTCCTGTCACAGCTAGCTCTTTCCCCAGCCACTTTAAGTGTAGAATCGCCAGGCTTGGCCAGCTCCCCACTTCCTTTGCCTCTTTGCCACTGCCCGCTCAACCTCAGGGGCCAGGGCAGCAAGTCCCAGAGCAGGAGGAGCTTGTTTGAGGGTCACTCTCCTGCCGTAGGCCTGGTGACCATGCCCACAAGAATACACATGACGCCCCCTACAGAGTTACCAACTGTCCCTCAGTGTCTCCCTAGAGGGCCTCTGAGCCTAGAGTTTGGGGCCAGGTGCTCGCTGGTCCATACTTTGAGCACCGCTACCTGGCTCCGGAGAGGAAGATGGTGCACTATTGAATGTCCTGGAGAAGCTTGTTGTGCTGGCTTTCCTGATATAGACTCGGCTGTTCTCATCCTCGAAGGAGCTTGGCACCACGTTGTCACTGAGGATGGCTATGGTACTGTGTGAGGGAGCTCTGGTCTTTACTTTGAATGTGCTTCCTAGCTCCAGTGCAGATCCCTCAGCTGCTGGCACAGATCCCTCATCCTGCTGGCACAGACTTTCTAGCTTCCACCACTGACCTTGGGGCCTTCCCAGGGCAGATCTGTGAAATAGACTTGCGTGAGACATTGTTGTGGGCTCTTAAGTCTCCAGCTGGACTTGTGGGGGGCATTGTCATGAGCTCTAGGTCTTCAGCTGGACTCCTGCAGGTCATCACTGTGGGATCCAGGCCCTCAGCTGGATTCTCTGGGTTTTTAGTGTGTGGACAGATTTCCTGTACTCTTTCGAACTTGACTCTTTGGGTGAGTATTATAAAATAATCCTGTAAATTATGTGTCCTTGTAAGCCCCAGAGTACAATGGCATTGATGTAAACATTTTAGGGAGAACGTCTTCGTATTTATCCAGAAACTCCAGGTTGACCCAGGAGGTTGAGTCAATATGTAATTTGTGGAACTTGTGGCTATTTGTCCAGCTTTCTAAATGCAAGTCAAGGATGGAGATGTAGCTGAGTGGTAGAGAGCACTTGCCCACTAGGTAGAAAGTTTAGGTTCACTCCCCAGCACTGCCCAAAAAATAAATAAATAGAAGTCAGATCCTTGAAGGTGGGGAATGCATTTTGCACCTCCATTGGGCACCTCATGGCATCATGGTGCACAGTACAGTTTGGTTTGGTTTGCTTTGTTTTGTTTGAGACAGGGTTTTGCCAAATTGTCCAGGCTAGGCTTAAATTCGGTATGCTCCTGTTTCAGCCTGGAAAGCTAGGATTACAGGCATGCACCATCACAGGTGATTTGGCATCTGCATTTTAATATACCCCCGGGTAATTCATATTCTTCTTTTTTTTTTTGAGACAGGGTCTTACTTGCTCTGTAGTTGAGGCTGGCCTTGGACTCACTGTGTAGCCCAGGCTGCCCTTGAACTCGCAATCCTCCTTCTTCAGTCTCCTGAGTGCTAGAGTTAGGGTTACAGGCACATGTCATCACAGCCAGCTTTCAGGTGTTTCTTGAGAGGCACTAGTTCATCTCTTCCTCGTTCCTCCCCACAGCCCCTGCCCTGTCATGATAATGTTCCATCCGGAGAATCCTGGAAAGTGAAGGCCGAACAGGCCACCTGCCAGCATCTGTGAGAAGACTGCTGCGGAGACAGACTCTGTTGGAATCTGATCAGATTGAACAGCATTAAATTGGCATTCATATCATCGTAGGAGGGGACTTTGTACTCAGGATAGGCTCAGTCACAGCTTGTCAGGGAGGGAAGGTTTAACTTATCTATTATGACTTCCCTGTACGATCTCTGTGACGATTACTTTTATGTGTCAACTTGACTAGGACACAGGGTTCCCAGTCTGTGGTCAAACATTGCTCTGGGAGTGTCCATGAGGGCCTTGCTAGAGGAGATTAACACTGGAGTCAGAAGGGCTGGGGATATAGCTCAGTGGAATAAGCGCTTGCCTAGCAAGTGCAGGGTCCTGAGTTCAATCCCCAGTACCGCAAAAAATAAAGAAAGAAAGAAAGAACTGAACACTGGAGTCAGGAGGTTCTGCAGAGCGCCCGGTATAGTTCAGCAGTAGAGTCTGTATGTGGCATGGCCCAGGCCCCAGCACCACCAACAAAAAAGAAGAAGGAGCAGAAGGAAGAGGAAAAGGAGGACTGAGTGAAGCAGTTTGCCTCCCTAATGTGAGCAGAACTCACTCCCATCAGGAGACTGAAGAGGCCGCTTGGGACACTGGTCTTCACTGGTCTTTGTGCTCTAGCTGCAGCTGGCTCTTCCTGAGTCTCAAGCCATCTGGCTTTGGGGCTTGAATTTATAGCATTGGCTCTCCTGGTTCGCAGGCCTTTAGACTCCAGCTAGAACTACCCAACTGCTCACTGCGTCTCTAGCTTATAACACCACATATATTTTGGAACTTTTCAGCCTTGGAGCTCACATGTAGCAGCCATTCCTTATAATAAATCTCTGTCTATACACCCATACACACACATGCACACGCACTCACACACACACACCCTGTTGGCTTCAGAGAATCCTGGCTAATCCAGTTGTTGGTACCGATAAGTGGAGTGTTGCCATAACAAATACCTAAACCCGTAGAAGCTGCTTTGAAACTGGGTAATGGGTAGAAGTGGGAAAATTTTTGAGGTCCATGCTAAAAATAATTTTTTTTTTTTGAAACAGGGTCTCACTATATAGTTCAGGCCAGCCTCAAACTCACAGCAATCCTCCTGCCTCAGCCTCCTGAATGCTGGGATTAACAGGTGTACACCACCACACCCGGCTAGAAAAATGAATGTTTTGAGTGATTCTGGTGAGATCTCAGACAGCAGTGAGGAGCAGCTAGAAAGTGGAGGAAAGGCTGTCCTCCTTAAAGATGGGAAAAAGGTAGTTGAATTGTACTGTTTTGTGGAAAGGAGAACTGGCAAGGAATAAAACAATATTTGGCTAAAGAGATTTCTAAGCAAAGTATTGCTTGAAGGAGTCTTGAAAGAATGGCTTGGTTCTTGCTGACTGCTTATAGTAAAACAAGAAAGGAGAAAAGTGAAGGAGATACTGTCTTGTTGGTGTTCATCTTGGAAGTCGCAGTGTTCTTCATTCATTGCAATCTGGATCCATTAAACACTAGCACTCTCCACCATGCTCCGGCTTCTGCCCTACTGAGACCAGGGCTGCAAGGTGTGCTGGCAGCTGCTGTGCCTTCCCTGGGCCCCAGGATCCATTCCCCAGCTCTCTTGCCAAGCCAGGCTGCTGATGGCATCGTCAAAGCAACCAGTGACAAGGAAGGGTCTGAGAAGTTCAGTGAAACTGAGGTGGTGCCTTCTGCTGTGGCCTGACCATCAAACCCCCGAGGGACCCACCAAGGGACAGAAGCAGAAGAACATTAAACATGGTGGAAATAACACTTCTGACCAGACTGTCAACATTGCCTCACAGCTGAGGCAGCAATTTTTATCCACAGAGGTTTCTAGAACTGTTAAAGGGATCATGGGGACTGCTCAGTCTGTGGGCTGCAGCGTTAAAGGCCTTGTGACCCCATAGTAGGTGACACCAACAATGGTACAGTGCAGTGCCTGGCCATTTAAGAAGTACAAAGGAAATATTTAAATGAAAGATCATCTGACAATCACAAAAAGAAAAAAGAGCCAGGTGTGGTAGCATATACCTGTAATCCCAGCATTCAGGAGGCTGAGGCAGGAGGTTCACTGTGAGTTCAAGGCCAGCCTGGGCTACATAGTGAGTTTAAGGCCAGACTGAACAGCACAGTGAGACCCTGTCTCAAAAAAAAAAGGAAGAAAAAAAAAAAGAGAATAAATTGTTATGCAAAAGGACACAACTTGAAGATTTGGAAAAGTCTCACCTTGTCCATATTGCAACAATGGAAAGTTTAGCTGGGTGTGGTAGCATATACTTGTGTTCCAGGAGTTGGAAGGCTGAGGCAGGACTGTGAGTTCCAGGCCAATCTGGGCTATAGTACCAGACTCTTTCTCAAAATTTAAAAAAAGGAAAAAGAAAAGGAACGTTTGTTTTGAAGAGAACAAACACTTAAGGGTGTGGTGAAACAACTATTGGATACAGCGACTGTGAACAACTCAGATTTCATCGTCTCAGCAGATACCTCAAATGGAGATAGGGTGACTGGCATAGATCCTACCTGTTCAGACTAAATGAAGGAGACAGAGAAAAGGACAAGATCAAGGAAGGCCCCTGGACTTCCTAGGTCCTGCAGAACTGGGCTACGGAGCTGTTCTGCAAGCATGTGCTGTACCTTCAGAGAAGAATGCCCTGAAAGGGGATTCCGAGATCAGCAGGCCTACCTTCCTGGCTTCAAAGGCTGGAGCCACTGCCACAGTGTCAAGAGGCCTGGCTGCCTCTGCTGGAGCCCTGGAGGTGGGGCTTGTGCCCAACACCCTCCGGGCTGAGCCTGTGCCCGACCGGCCATGGGCTGTTCCCCAGAACAGAGTTCTTGGAACAGGAAACAGCTGCCTTTTCTTTACTACTTCTCTCTTTTAGCTGAAAAATAGCGATATCTACCCGGCTATCTGTGGGGTTCAAGGACACAGCTCTGTGCCTCTGGCCAAAGAGAACAAGAAACATGCAGTGTTCCCTTCTTCGACGGACACGTCGTCTGGACACTGCACTTCATCTCAGTCTTGGGCACATTCTTCAAGTTAAGTTGAAGCCCAGCCAATACTCATGACAGGACTCTTTTCGTGTCTGTTCCTCGAGCACTTGGGAAGGTTCTCAGGTTCATTCTTCACTGGTGAATGCGTGTGGACCGTGGATGGGACCCTGTAGCACTCACAGCAGCCTGTGCAGCACCAACAGGGAGAGGGGAGGTGAAGCCGGGTTTGCGTGGATCACAGCGTCTTTCAGCGCCCATAATCCTTTCCAAGACCTGAATTAAAGTCCAACACATTGGTCAGAGCAATGGGCTTCTCTGGTTGAATGATGCTGGTTACATCTACCCTGCATCAGTGGTGTGAATCATCTTAGAGAGACCATCAACTGCAGCTTTCAACTCGCATAAATGTTTTAAAATATCACCTTAGGGAGACTCGAGAGCTTGCAGAGAGGGGTCTAATGCTTCTTGCATGTGGCCCACCTTGGATGGGGGGCTGCTGGTCCTGCTCGTCCTGCAGTGCATGTTGGGAGCTGGTACATGACATGTAGGTGGGAAGCTGTATCACCCGTGATAGGGTTTTACCTGGTACATCAGCCTCTCCAGAACCAAAGGAAGGAAGGTAGCAAATGGCGACACATACACTCAGAAACCACCCAGAAACTGCCCACCAAGAAAACTACTCTTGAGCCTTAAAATGTGATAGAATTTCCCTTTTTGTTTGGTGGTGGTGCTGGGGATTGAACCCAGGGCCTTCGTGCATACAAGGCATGAAGTCTACCACGGAGCCAAGCTCCCAGCCTTTCCTTGCTTGATTTTGGACTTGTTTGGGACTCCTCACCCATTTCTTCTCTCTAGTTTCTTTCTTTTGGAATGGGAATGCCTAGCCTACAGCTGTCTGCCATTCTATTTTGGAAATACCTAGCATGTCTAGTTTTTAAAATTCATAGCTGGAAGATAATTCACCTCAGGGTGCATTATGGTTTGGGTCTTGAATGTCCTCCAAAGGTCCATGCATTGAAGGTTGGGTCCCAGGCCGCAGCACCATTGGGAAGTAGTGAATCTTTAGGAGGAGGTGGTTAGTAGGAAGAAGTTAGATGGGGGGGTGTGAGAGAGGATTGAGGGACACCAGTTTCTCTCTTCTGTCCTCTGTCCTAACCATGATGAGCATCAGGTTCCTCTGCCATCTGCTCTGCCATGGTATACTTCCTCACCATGGACCCAAAAGCAACAGGCCACCAACTGTGGACCAAAGCCTCCAAAACTTAAGCCAAAAGAAGCCTTTTCTCCTTAAACGTTGATTTCTCAGAGAGCCAGGCATGGTGGCATGCACCTGTAATCCCAGTAGTCAGGAGGCTGAGGCAGTAGGATAACCATGAGTTTGAGGCCAGCCTGGGCTACATAATGAGTTCAAGGCAAGTCTGAACTACATAAGGAGACCCTGTTTGAAAAAAACCAAACAACAAAAAGTTGGGGCCAGAGATATAGCTCAGTAGCACAGCACCTGTGTGGCAAAGCATGAGGTCATGAGTTTGATTCCCAGTACCAAAAAAAAGTTGATTTCCCTCAGATATTTGTTACAGTGATTGACAGCTAATAGAGGATGAAAGTCTCAAATCTTACCAGTACCTGATACAGATGAGAGTTTGGACTTTAGAACTGGTGCTAGAATGTGTTACGACTTTGGGGGCTGTTGACTGGGGTCATTTTCATATGCAACAAAATGATATGGATTTGAGGAGCCCAAGGCAGGGTCCAGTGGAGTGAATTATGTCCCCTTCAAATTCAAAAGCTGAAGCCCTAACCCCCGTGTGACTATGTTTGCAGTAAGGAAGGACAGTACTTAGGGTTACATGAGGCCATGAGGGCGGAGCCCTGGTACCCCATGCCTGGCTATGAAACATTTAAGTTCTAGAACTGTAAGAAAATTTCTGCTTTTTAAGCTCCTCAATCTATGGTGTTCTGTTACGGCAGTACTGGTAGATGCACATGCACTGCAATGATGGGGAGGAGGAGACATTAGGACTGAAGATGTCTGACTGTGGATGGAAGGGTGGTACGGGCCTCACAGCAAAGGAGATTCAGAGTCTCACTATTTTTCCAAACAGAAGATGCTCGTTCCCCTCCTGATACCCTTGGCACAAACAGGACAAGCACAGGTAGAGTGGTGTGGCGCTGCTCTGTGCCCTGTAACTGAGAACAATTGCCAGATGGGGGTAGGCACCCAAGACCATCATGATTAGCTCAATGCCAAACCCTTTTCTTAAACTAAAATACCTTGCTGCCATTGTTCAGACAATGGTGCTGCTTTCCCACCTGTGTGGTAAAATGTTACTAGTCAATAGAACTTAAGTTTTCCAATTACAATTTAAATATTATACCCATTGATTAGGAAAAAAAAAAAAAACCTCAGCTGAGTATAGTTGTACATACCTGTGATCCCAGCACTCTGGGAGGCTGAGGCAGGAGGATTGTGAGTTCAAGCCCAGTCTAGGCAATTTAGAGACTTAGACCCTGTCTCAAAATAAAAAATAAGGAAAAGACTGGGGATGTAGTTCAGCATAAAGGTCCTGGGTTCAATCTCAAGCAACAAAAAATACCTTTGTTGATATCTACCTATGACACACATTTATTTGTATGGATTTTCCAGTTCTTAAGTGTTAAATTTTATCATCTTCTATGAAGATCATTCTGATTCTCATGTACCTCATCAATTGAAACAGATTTAGAAAACATGGCAGAGTATTTATTTGACTGCCTTCCTCCATCAAACTAGTGGTTTTCCTTCCAGGGAAGGAACTGCAATAATTTCTGATCTGTGGACAGTGTGTTTTGGGAGGGTGGAGAGCAGTTAAGGGTGGCCACCTGCTGTCTAGCCAAACTGGAAAATCAGCTTTGCAGAACTTTCCTCCTGATTCCTCTCCTTCAAGTCCCACATCAAAGGAGGCCAGAGAAGGGGAAAGACCTTAAGGTTGGAGTGGACCTCCACATGGTGTATTTATAACTCGTTCTGAAAAAAGAAAGGACAACAGAGCGCAGGCTCGAGGCCTTATCTCTGTTTTGCTTTCTCCCCCAACACCCAGTTAACAGCAACCACAGCAGCCATGAGTTCTCCCGACTTGTCACATGGTCTCTGGGCAGCACAGGGATCACAGGAGACTTTGGCGTGTGCCTGTGTGTCTCTGGTGTGGCCTGAATGCCCCAGAGTGGCTGCCTCTGCTGTATGGGAATGTCTGTTGGCCATACATACAGAGCATAGGCCCAGAGTGACACCACCCCTGGAGTCGGAGAACACTCCTGTGGGGCCCATGCAGCCAGTGCTGGGTGGCAGGGGTGCCATACAAGTTCAACAAGGTGTCAGTGAAGTCACTAAGGATTGCCTAGGATGGGGAGTTGGAAACTCAGCAAATGTTAGGGGAAGTCAGAGAGACTGGGCTCATGAGACTTGGTACACTGAGGCTGCTATAACAAAAGTCCAGGTGGCCTCTAAATGGCGACATTCACTTCTTGGTTCTGGAGGCCTAGAAGTCCACGTTCCAGGAACTGGTAGATTGTTGAGGCTGGTGAGCTTCTCTCTGTTGGTTCCTAGATGGCTGGTTTTTGCTGTAAGCTTCAATGGTGGAAGGCGGGAGTGAACTCTCTCACCCCTCTTTTATGAAGGCACTAGTTCATGTATGAGAGCTCTAGTCATTCCCGCCCAAAGCTCTCACCTTCTGAAGCCATTGCCTTGAGAGTTAAGGTTTAATGTGTGTGTGTGTGTGTGTGTGTGTGTGTGTGTGTGTGTGTGTGTCTTGGTTACTTTTTTCTCGTTGCTGAGACAAAATACCCAACACCCAAAATGAAGGAAGGAAAGGTTTATTTAGCTTACAGTTTGTGAAGGTTTCAGTCCATACTTGGCTGGTTGTGAGGCAGAGTGGCACATGGCAGAGGGCAAACTGTTCAGGGCAGCAGAGCACAGCGAAACCAACCAGCCAAAGGGAGGAATGGCTGCAAGCAGCCTCTTTCTCTCTCTTACACTGTAAACAGCCCACCCCCACCCACGGGGCATGTACCTCTCACATAACCTCCATGCCCTCCACTCCCACAGGCTCAGGATGTATACAAAGTAAGCACCCTGGCTCCCTTCTGAGTCACATAGTTAACCTTTTAAACTTCCCAAATTAACACAATAAACAACATCCCAGAAGGGTAAGGGCATGTCCTTTCTACCCCAAGATTGACAACTGCTGAGTTACTTAGCCAAAGCTCTAGATTCCCCGAGTTGACACAATGTATCAACCATAACAGTGTGGTAGTGGAGATGGAATGCAGGGCCTTTGTACATCCCAGCTCTTACCGTAGGAGTTGTGAGGAGAAACAAACCAGATGAGAGCGGGCGATGAGGGGAGGGTAAACTGAAAAGAAGGAACCGCTGAGTTGTAGAATGTGGAGAAAGGAATTGCAGCTTCTGCTGATGAATGTGCAGAGCCTATGTAACATAGACTTAGCTTGAGCTAGTTAGTTAGTCAGTCAGACAGGATATCACTGTACTGCATACGTTAGCCGCAAACCTGCAGTCCTCCTGCCTCAGCCTCCTGAGTGTCTGAGATTATAGGCTTATAGCCACTGCCCCTGGCTTTATTTTATTTATTTATTTTGCAGTATTAGGGATTGAACCCAAGGCCTCACCTATACTGCAGAGTTGCTGTCTGCTGAGCCACAGCCCTGGTTCCTTCAGTGCTTTTTTTCCACTCTAATTAAATGACGTGTTGAGCCTGGTGTGTGGTGCACATTTATAATCCCAGCACTCAGGAGGCTGAGGCAGAAGAATCACCATGAGTTTGAGGACAGCCTGGGCTATACAGTAAGTTCAAGGCCCACCTGAAGTACATAGTGAGACTGTCTGAAAACAAAGCAAAAACAAGCAAACAAACAAAAAAAAAGCAGTGTGTTGTTTTAGTATGAGGTGTTGGAAAAAATATTTAAATTTTTAAAATTTATTAAAGTAAAAGACATATTCCCATCAATCCCCCTCAAGATACTCTCCTTCACTTTGAACACAATTATCCCATCCTTCTTGCCACTTTCTGAAGCAGCTCTGAAGTCCTCTTTCACGAGTGTCTTTAGTTGAGCTGTTATGGATGCCTCTATGTTCTGAATTGATGCAAAATGTTTACCCTTCATGGGTATTTTGACTTTATGGAACAGTCAGATGTTGCATGGTGCCAGGTACAGTGAGTAAGGTGGATCAGGACAGAGTAAAATGTTTTGGGGGTCTTGTTTGTTTTGTTTTATGACAGGATCTTGCTATGTAGTTCAAGCTACTTTGAACTCACTATGTAGCCCAGGCTGGCCTCAAACTCACAACAATCCTCCTCCCTCAGTCTCCTGAGTGCTGGGATCACAGGCGTGCACCACCACACCTGGCTCAACACAGCATAATGTTTTTATGAGGCTCTCTTTCTGTTGGATGACGCTTGGCAGCTGGATTCACTGATTTTTTATCGCACCTTACAAAGACATGAGAGAGGACTTCCAGAACTGCTACAATGGGATGAAGTGTTAGAAACGGGGGAGTATTTTGAAGGGGGTTATAGCAATGTGCCTTTTACTGTAATATATATTTTTTTAATTTAGGCATTCACTGTATCGTTCAGCCACCTCTTACAGAGACCCTTGTTAGATCTCTGGTGCAACTTCTATGGGGAATTTTGCTCTGTGCTCACCGCACTCTGCCTCCACACTCTCCCCCTACTCCGAGCATACCTGCAAGCCGGTAGGTGGACAGCCTCCCTTTTGAAGCCCCTTTTCCACCTGTGTGGAGTGGCCTACCATCTGAACAAAGCCCCCTAGAATGAGCAGTGATGGGCGCAGCAAAATTGTGCTTCTCAAACTGATGCCCCATCAGCAAGACACAAAGTCATCCCCAACCCTCCAAACTCCCTGGGCTCATTGCCCATGTTGTAGCTTTGCCCACTGTCTGGAAGAAATGTCATAGCAGCCACCCTTACTCCCTGGCAGGTGTTAATTTAAGCTGTGTGAGGGGCCTGGCTGTACCCTCCTTCTGGATAAGAAGTTATAAATTCTGAGTCAAAATTGTTCTTGGGCCAGGTGTGGTAGTGCATGCCTATAACCCCAGCACTCAGGAAGCTGAGGCAGGAGAATTACTGTGAGTTTGAGGACAGCTTTTTTTTTTTTTTTTGCGGTACTGGGGATCGAACTCAGGACCCTGCGCTTGCTAGGCAAGCGCTTATTCCACTGAGCTATATCCCCAGCCCTTGAGGACAGCTTGAGCTACACAGTGAATTCAAGGGCAGTCTAAATAACTACATAGTGACACCCTGCCTCAGAACACAACAACAACAAAAATTGTCTTTGAGCTGAGAATGTAGCTCTGTGGTAAAGTGCTTTCCTAGCATCCTCAAGGGCCTGGTTCAATCTCCAGCACCTACAAATAAAACAAAACCCAACAAAAATCACCACTCTTTTCTCCAATGTTTTGTTTTAATTCAGGCATTCTAAGGGTTAAATCCCTGATAACCCAGTCAAGCCAGGACCACAGATCACTGCCTCTTCTGGGGAGCCACTATGGTGCTCAGTCCCACATATATCTTTGCTGTTGAGTTTCTGTTTCTTGTACTCTTTCCTGCTCTGAGTTCACTCCATGTGTGATGCGTTGTTTTTGTTAGGCTCGGAGCTGCATGATAAAAGAAGCTTCAGGAGCAAAACAAATGATTCTCAACAGCTTTTGTGTGCAGGACACCATCCTTTGCAGAGAACTAGTGACTGAGTGAAGACAAAAGTACAGTGAACTGGGTCTAACCCAGCTCCTGGTAGTTTAGAGACAGTTGGAGAGATAGACACAGACATATGTAAAGTGAATTTATATCATGAGATTTAAATTCAATAACCTAAGTTGACAGTAAAATGTAAGTGAGAATGCTACTCTGGCTTGTTAGAATGGCTAAAATTCAGAACACTGACATCATCAAACGTTGGCAAGGATGTAGAGCAACAAGAATGCTCATTCATTGCTGCCATGGTATGGCCACTTTGGAAGACAGTTCGAAGTTTCTTACAAAACCAAACTTTTACCATATGATCCAACAATCACATTTCTTGATATTTCCTCAAAAAAAAAGGGTATCCTACTGAGCTGCAGTGGTACATGCCTGTAATCTCAGCTACTTGAGAGGCTGAGGCAGGAGGATCACAAGTTCAAGACTAGCCTATGCAATTTAGCAGGATTGTCTCAAAATAAAAAATAAAAAGGGATAAAGGGTAGCTCAGCGGTAGGGTGCCTGCCTAGCATGCACAGAGCTCTGGGTTCAATCTCCAATACTGCAAAAAGAAGAAGAGACTATCTTAAAACATATGCTCACACCAATGCCTTCATGTGGATGTTTATAGCAGGTTTACTCCTAACTGCCCAATCTTGGAAGCAACCAAGTGTCCTTCAGCAAGTAAAAAGACAAATAAGCTGCAGTATGTGGAGACAATGAACAGTATTCAGGCCTAAATGGGAATGAGCTATCAAGCCATGGAAGGACATGGAAGAAACTTAAATGTTAACCGAGAAAAACCAACATAAAAAGGCTACATACGGGCTGGAGGTACAGCTCAGTGGGGTAAGTGCTTGCCGCTAAGCACTAAGGCCCTGAGTTTGATCCCCGGTCCTGGAAAAAAAAAAAAAGAAGGCTACACACTGCACGATTCCAGTCACATGACATTCTGTAAAGTTCAAAACTGTGGAGACAGTGAAAAGATCGGTGATTGCCAGAGATTAGTGGGCGAGAAGAAGGAATAGGTGGACCACAAAAGGTTTTCAGGGCAGTGAAACCCCTCTACATAATACTGTCATGGTGAGCACTATGGTACCATTTTACATCTATCCACCCACAGAATGTACAACACCGAGAGCAAACTGTGGTCTTCGAGTGAGAATGATGTACCAAGGTAGGTTCATAATTGTAACAAATGCACCATTCAGGTGAGAGACGCTGAAATGGGAGAGGACTGCATGCGTAGGTGCATGGGGGAAATGGGAACTCTGCTTACTTTCCCTGCAATTATGCTGTGAACCTAAAACTGCTCTAAAGAATAAAATCTATTTTTGAAAAGTGAGAAGAAAGTATAGAATGTTCAAAGAGGGCAAGTCTTTTAGCCGGGCGTGGAAAGAAGATACAGTCTACATAGATAATAAAGAGAAGACTATTATAGCCTTGGGAAAAGACATAAACAAAGACAGCCAGTTCTACTGTTAGTCTTGTTTTGAAAACATGAATTTGTTCCAACTCGATTCATGCATTAGGGAGCAATTTGAGCGTAATACAAATTTTCCATTTGCTGATGCTCGATTTTACCCAGATAAACCCGCTGAATGGAAAAAACTGCACCCACCTGCACCAAGAAGGGCAGAAAGAGACTAGATATACACAGGCAAACCCTCAAATGTCCAGCACCTAAGTTCACAGGAAGCCCATTCACAGCTAAGTCCGCTCACCTGCCAATATCAGGTGCCCCTGCCTCCACGATGCCAAGATAACTCAGACGCTGGACCCCTTCCAGCCACAAAACTCATGTCCAGTCCAAGATAGGTGTTGAGTACATGCGAACTTTACTTCCGTTCTATTAAATGCCTAGCTGCCTTTCGCTGTTATTGCTGAGAAAGAGACAGCCCTGGGGGAGAGATGGCCAAGTCTTCAACTCAGAATAAGGGCGACGGAGCAGGTGTTAAGAGTTCTGAGGAGAGGTAAGGAAGAGGCTGGGAGAAGGAGTGACCCCGGAAAGATGGCACACTCGCCATGGGTCAAGAGTTCCGTGAGGGAAATGGTCAGGGATTTGACTCACAGCTGGCAGTGGCAGCGTGGCTAGGAGGAGGTGCAGAGCAGCAGGAGAGGTGGGCCGGGCAGCACCCTCCTCCCACGTGCTGAGAGCCGTGGGGACTGCGTCGGTCAGGTGACGCAGGATGTCCTGTTCAGGTCTGTCTTCCCACAGTGATAATTACTAATGTCCTTTCACTCTCAGACTGTTTTGATAGGGATAGTGAAGGAAAGGATATCTCTAGGATAACTGCCTAGAGCCAGCCTGGGGCCATTGAAGTTTTCTGGGCAGAGAATTCATCAATGTTTGACTATTTGTACTTCTTTTTCTTCCTTCTCCTTCTCCTTCTCCTTCTCCTTCTCCTTCTCCTTCTCCTTCTCCTTCTCCTTCTCCTTCTCCTTCTCCTTCTCCTTCTCCTTCTCCTTCTCCTTCTCCTTCTCCTTCTCCTTCTCCTTCTCCTTCTCCTTCTCCTTCTCCTTCT